>VZRF01008527.1:0-157380 GCA_013396875.1 Vireo altiloquus
ATCCATCAACCATTTTCAACCTACCACAGGGACAGATAACAGCTTTGAAAGTCAGGCCCCAATGGATGATGCAAAATATAAAAAAAGGTCATAGGGCAAGAATTGGTGACAGAGATAAATACTTTAGAAAAATAGCAGCGATATAAAAGTAATACATAACATACTGTACTTTCCTAGATTACCTGAGTATTGCTTGCTCTTACTGGTAATAGTAGGAGCCCTGCAGTTGGGTGATTGTTCATTACAGTGACGGTAGGATCTGCTGCGGTACTGAGGTACAGTGTGATGACATGGTCGGTCACAGTATTTTCCTACTTTGTTATGTCTGAAGATACTATGTTCAGAGAAAATCTTTCCTCTTTGTGTTGACATATTTTCGACACCTAGTGGTGCAAAGTATAAATTCTTGAAGGTTTATTAATGGGAATACTGCTTTAGGAGCAGTAGCTGCTTAGTGGAGAAATGAAGAAAATAGCATAGCTCAGACAGAATGGAGTTAATTGTTAAACTTCAAAAAAATTGCAGTGAATGTTTTAAGAAGAAGTATAACAAGCATTATCTTGCTCCTGTGCTATCCTCCAGTTGGGGAAGAACAAGAAAGGCTGTCCGTGACCCTCTCGTTTTAAAGCTCTGTGGGACAGGAATGGATTCGTTCAGCCACATCACACTGATGCTAGATAACAGGAAATACAGAGAAACTGAAAGGTATGGGAAAGTAGTTAAGAAATCACAAGGAATTTTTCTGCTGAGTACTAATGAAATCAGTAAAGATGACTAAAAGGTTCAGAAGGATATTGTGAGAGCAGGCAGTGAGATGGCAGGTAAAGTTAATTATAGATCGGTATAAAGTAATGCAGATGGAGATAGCACGTGCTCTCTCTCTCTCTTTTAGTTGTTTATAGTGCAGGTAAGACAATGATAGCACTTCATGTGCAAGTAAAACAATGATGCCTAGGTTTTGTTAGCCCCTTCAGATATGACATTTTGGTATTTTGGGTATATCTCAGAGGTAAACAGAACTGATGATTCGGTAAGAGCCTAAGGGATGATCAAGCTTTGGAGTGTTTTCCACCTGAGGACCAAAATGACTTGGTTAGAACTCTTCAGTATGGGAAAAGTACAGACGAAGGTAAATATGTGTTTTCCTTCTCTGTCATTTCCCCTCCAGTCATGGTTTAAGACCAGGCAGCAACCAAGTCTCACCCAGCTGCTCACTTGCTCCCCTACGGCAGGACGAGGAAGATAACCAGAAGGGTAACAGCTGGAAAAGTTGTACACTGAGATAAGGACAGTTTAATAGGTAAAGCAAAAACTGTGCACACAAGCAAAGCAAAACAAGAAATTAATTTACCACTTTTTGTGGACTGGCAGGTGTTCAGACATGCCCAGGAAAGAAGAGCCCCATCAAGAATAACAATGGCTTTGAAAGACAAATACCATCACTTCTCCTTCTCTCATCTCTCTACGCTGACTATGATGCCATACAGTCTGGGATATCTCTTTGGTTAGTTTGTTTGTTCTGTTCTGGCTGTGTCTCCTCCCAACTCCTTGTGCATTCCCAGCCTTCTTGCTGGTGGGGTAGAGTGAGGAGCAGAAAAGGCCTTGATGTGAGTAAACCCTGCTCAGCTGTAACTAAAACACCTCTGACTTATCAATACTGTTTCCAGCAAAAAACCAAAACTCAGACCCATAGGAGCTACCATGAAGACAATTAGCTCTTTCACAGCCAAAACCAGCACATCTTCTTATCAGGGCAGAGAAGAAAACGTGGTGAAAATAAATGGATTCAAGATAACCTGTAGAATTTATGGGTTTATTAACTGAAGTTCTATATGAACAAAATGGAGTTGATATCTTACTTTTCATTCAAAAAATATGATTGCATATGAGGGATACAAATACAAAATATAATAATCAGACTTTTCATTATTTAAATTGGTTTCTGTTATTTTTTCTCCTTAGGATTATAGAGAAGAAGGATAAAAAAATACTTAAAGAGAGGAAAATTAAAATTCTTTTGGTTTTTGTCCCAAAAGAACACATGCTGTCAACAACAACAAGTTGTCGACTTCAGAGACTGGAGGAACTGGGGGTTATTCTTTAATGGATAAAAAAACTATTTTGAGGGTTAATAAGCTGTTTGTAAAACACCTTTGTGTCCTCAAGAAGGTAAAAGTTACAGAAGCACTAATATGATTGAGAATATACTTAATCGTAATTCAGATGTGTATATTTTGATGAAAAGTTATGATAACCAAAATTTATTTGAGGGAGTCTATTTTGCACTCTCTCTTACTGAATTTCATGTTTGGGTTTGGTATTTTTTTCTTCCCATTAAGAAAAAGTATGAAGACTTAATAACAAAGTTTTTCTTATTCTGAGCACTGAGAACTGAGCTGGATGCATTCCTGTAACACACTAGTCTGACAAAATTGTGTTCTTGATGGTAGCTGTACTGACAGTGTCTTCAGATTCTGAAGATTATTATGCTATTTTACACTTGTCGGAGTGACGCAGAATTTGGTGTTATGCTTCTTGGTCAGAGGTAATGAAGCACTAAGTGATTTGGCAGGAGTGTTTGGCAGGTCAGCTTCAGTGGCATATAGAAAGCAAAATCACTTTTGCTTACATGCAGAGAAACCCCTGAGAGACAGCATGAAAAAAACCAGGCATCACTCCAGTCGCTTTGCAGAAGACTACTGCATTTTGATCTTTCATTAGGTGCTGAATATAATGCAGGATACTATAAGTCTTGTAATTGTCATTCATTAATGAATCTGAGGCCTGTCATGAAAAACTGTTGTCATCAACAGTAGTGGACAAAGAAATTGCGATTCTGCTGTCATAATAGTATTGCAGAGGTGTGTCCAGTGCCAATAAAGAAATCACTATGCATCGTCCCCCACTTTACACCATGTCTGCCTTTTCAATGGCATGACTTGTTTTCTCTGAAGTATTTGTTTCCCTATGGCACTTTTATTAGTTTTGTTTGTCTGTTTGCTTTTTTATTTTTCCTCTATTCAGGTTTGTGCTTTGACTGGGTCAGGTTATCTCATTTACGGGCACATGAATTCTCCAGCTGCTGAATATTCTCTTCAGTGCTTTTGTAGCAGAGAACAGATCGTTCTGTACCTAGTGTCTCTTCTTTGTGAGCGTGACGTGCTTGAAAATCTATAACTCCTGTACGGGTAGAATGTCAAAAGGGCCTGTTAACCCTCAAAAATTAAAGCATTTTATAGAAGGTATTGAAAGAGGTTTCTTACTGCTGTTTTCAGCTGTAGTTGTTTTTATCAATAGATGCTGAAATGGGAGGGTAAGAGGGTTTTGTTTTGTTTTCTATTGGTCTGACGTTTCTTGGATGAAGTAGTTATGTACTATAGTCATGCTAGATCTTAACTTCGACTGAGAAAAAAAAATTATCTTAATTTTAGGTTGTGTGTTCTTTGGGATATTTTGTCTCGACCTCAACTTGAAGGTGTCATAGCATGTTTTGGGTGCATTTTAAGCATAAATCCTTCAGATGTTTAGTTATCTTACAGTTCATAAGAAATATAAGGAATTATTATAGTACTCTCTAAACTCTACAGTTCTGGAAGGGACTGTTTGGTTGGGGTTTTTTCCTTCTTTTTTTTGTTTGTTTGGGTTTGATTGTTTCTTGATTTTCTTGTTATAACCACTCTGTAAAATTTCCTGCTAGAGGTAAACTCATTGAGGGGTTGGGGTTCAGAATGTATTGTTTGTAGTCTATATATCACATTTTATCAATATCATAAAGTGGGAATTGGTAAATTTAGTGTTTGTTGAATAACCAGTTACAGTATAACATAAATTAGAGTCTGAGGTTAGTCTTTTTGTGAGAGACCTTGTGTTAACTACTTCTACAAACACTTCTTTCTGTGCAATAATACTGACTTCTAAAAAGCAAGCTGAAAGTTAATGGCAGCCTGGCTCTCGGCTTTTTTGAGAAACAGTGCTTGAATTACTGTGATTACTAATATAGGTAAATGAAAGATGAGCTGTACATGTGAGGCATAGAGAAATGAAAAATCATGGAGTAGCATTTGATAGAAAGTCATTGGTAAGTGAAGTAGTGAAAGCCCTTTTTCACTGTACAGGGGTTTCTAATCAACTTAAAATTGTAGCAAATTAAATTTCAAACAGGAGTAGACAAGAAATCAGTTGATCATTGAGAAAGGTAAAATATACCATTCCGCTTGTATACATNCAAAAATTAAAGCATTTTATAGAAGGTATTGAAAGAGGTTTCTTACTGCTGTTTTCAGCTGTAGTTGTTTTTATCAATAGATGCTGAAATGGGAGGGTAAGAGGGTTTTGTTTTGTTTTCTATTGGTCTGACGTTTCTTGGATGAAGTAGTTATGTACTATAGTCATGCTAGATCTTAACTTCGACTGAGAAAAAAAAATTATCTTAATTTTAGGTTGTGTGTTCTTTGGGATATTTTGTCTCGACCTCAACTTGAAGGTGTCATAGCATGTTTTGGGTGCATTTTAAGCATAAATCCTTCAGATGTTTAGTTATCTTACAGTTCATAAGAAATATAAGGAATTATTATAGTACTCTCTAAACTCTACAGTTCTGGAAGGGACTGTTTGGTTGGGGTTTTTTCCTTCTTTTTTTTGTTTGTTTGGGTTTGATTGTTTCTTGATTTTCTTGTTATAACCACTCTGTAAAATTTCCTGCTAGAGGTAAACTCATTGAGGGGTTGGGGTTCAGAATGTATTGTTTGTAGTCTATATATCACATTTTATCAATATCATAAAGTGGGAATTGGTAAATTTAGTGTTTGTTGAATAACCAGTTACAGTATAACATAAATTAGAGTCTGAGGTTAGTCTTTTTGTGAGAGACCTTGTGTTAACTACTTCTACAAACACTTCTTTCTGTGCAATAATACTGACTTCTAAAAAGCAAGCTGAAAGTTAATGGCAGCCTGGCTCTCGGCTTTTTTGAGAAACAGTGCTTGAATTACTGTGATTACTAATATAGGTAAATGAAAGATGAGCTGTACATGTGAGGCATAGAGAAATGAAAAATCATGGAGTAGCATTTGATAGAAAGTCATTGGTAAGTGAAGTAGTGAAAGCCCTTTTTCACTGTACAGGGGTTTCTAATCAACTTAAAATTGTAGCAAATTAAATTTCAAACAGGAGTAGACAAGAAATCAGTTGATCATTGAGAAAGGTAAAATATACCATTCCGCTTGTATACATCATTCTTAAAAGGACAATTTTAAAATACATTCTTGGTTTTTTGTTTCAGCCAACCAGTCACATCTTCTGAATTATGTTCGTTTTTACTGTTGCTACACATATTCAGAAGAAAAAAGCCCATAACTGGAGATAAAACAGAAATTTTAAAACACTAGTTTATCAAAACTTTTCCCTCATCTTCCAAACTAAAATCTATCCTATATTTCAGGAGAATCACTATTTTCTCTCTCCACTTTAGGTGACATTAGAAATTTCAATTAACTTACATTGAAGAAAACAAAACTAAATATCAGAATGTGTACATTTAGCCAGCTACGAAGACCTTTTTGTATAGCTGTCTAGAATGAGGATCATAGAAAAGGAATTCAGTCCTGTTGTTGTGGGTTGGTTTGGTTTTCTAAATGCACAGGTGAGACAACAGGGCATATGTTGGCAATTAACAACATATCTTTGTAGCAGTATGGATAATTATGGTTTTTTTCCAAGGGAGAGAAACATAATACAGTGAAAAATGCATTTAATATTCAGTGTGTCTCCAAAACACATTGCATCTCCAAAACACTTCTTACTTTCAGGAAATAGTAATCGAGTGTCCTTTTGATGCCTTAGGTTTTAACTTTCATATTTTTTCAAAACCTTTACTACTAGTGTAACTCTGAAGTTTCTTGTAGCACTCTCTCATGCTAAGACAGACATAACAAAGCCTCTCCAGCTTGCTCTCCAAGAACATCCAGACCATCCTAGGCCTAAAAAGTGTAAACCATCATCTTGGGGAGGGGAGGCCAAGCTTGAGGAAATTACATCATTAGCTATAGTTTTAAATGGCACATTTATGCTGCTGTGCAAATAGACCAAACCTATAAAGGTGTGAAGAACTCGTGACCTGCAGTGCATCTTGGGATCCACTGAGGCAGGAGCCTCTGGAGCCCCAGGATGTGCCCTTTGAAGGCCTTTCAAATAAATACCTCCTTTATTCCCTTATTCCTGTCTAGTCTCTGTTTTTAGGTAGCCATTTAAGGCATCACTTTAGTCTTGCAAAGTTGCCGCAGCATGAGTGTGTCAGCAGAACCATTTTTTTTTAAGAAAAGAAGTCTTATAATGTCAAATTAATTTTATGGGATAGGTAAATAGCTTATGTCAGAAAAGGGGAATGCAAAAAGACAAGTACAGCAAGATCAAATTTGAGTATTAAACAAGGAAATCCTGTAGTATGGACAAATGAGAAACACAGGAAAGAGGCATTGGTGGATTTCCTTGCATGTATGCTTTTGAAGTTTTGGAAAATTATTTAACACAGTTACTCCTTCTCTTCATTATTTTAAATGTTGGCAGAGAAACCATTTCTTATAGCAGATGTTTTATTTTAAAAGTAATTTGATGGTAATAATTTTATTTTATGATTTTTAAAGCATTTTTAATTGCAATTAAATTTAACAAAAAGACACAGTACTTTTTAAAATGATTTTCATTGGGCTGGCACTAGTTCAGGTGATAAAGGGATGGAATTTATGAACAGTCTAGATGTGTTTTAGAAGTTTGTTTTATAGAGACTCTAATACAAAACATTCCAAAATGTATCTTGCTTCATAATAAACACGTTTAGTTATGGGCCGGTGCAGAAAGTTTGGCTCTAGGCACTTCTAAACAGAGGTTTCAACTTGATTTTCCAAGGAAATAAGGCTTATGTGACGAGACTAATTATATCTGTTTCTGGACCTTTTGTATGATTTCAGCTGAATTCCACGAAGATGTTGAAGTTAGAAACCTGAAATTATTCTCTTCAGAGAATTTAGTGCTGCTGGATGGTTATAAATAGAGAAAGGAGAAAACTTCTCCAAGAAACCCAATTGCAATAAAAGTGGAAATTCAGCAGAGTAGTGGCTCTTTTCAAAGCACCAGAAGAAGGAACTGTGTTCATTCAGTCACAAAATGTGAGTGAGCATGTAGTGCCATATTCTTAGAGACTTGGGTGCACAACATCAAATGTTCTGCTTCCTCCCAGGAAGTGCATAGTTTTTCTTGTTATCTTTTGTTTTGTAAGCTATTATTTTGAGTGAGAACATTGGCCTCCTTCTAGAGCAAAGAGGTTCAGTGTCCGCTTTGGGGGCCTAAAGTTGCATGCTGCTTTACGTTACCAATCATAAAACGTGTTACAAGTGATTTAGCTGGTCTCTACATGGATGTCAGGATGGAAATTTTCCACTTCTTAAGTGGCAACCCTCCCTGCCACACATGGAATGTGCACATGCTCAGCTGGGACACGTTTGTTGATAAAAGAATATGTGGGACTCGTTGAGGATTTGTTGGGAGTCTTTGTTTGCTTGTTTTATGTTGATTTTGGTTTGGATTTTTTACAGTCCTATTCATCAGAATTTCTTATTGTATTTACGAATTACCAGACTCCTAATGACACTGTTTACAGCAGTTCCACTGCTTCGAATGGTGAAGTTTTTTTTCTGGCATGTCATAGTAAAATTGTGTGCTTATAAGAAGTAATACTAGTTATTAATTAGTATTAAGAGGCCTACCAAAGTACAGGTTTGTAAATGTATGGACCATTTCCTTTTACTTCAAAGACTTTAAGTTTCTCTTCTATGCCATGTTGTTGCCAAGATTGAATACTGGGATCTATTTCATTTTCTTATTGCTGCCAATACTAGAGAGGTTGTTTGCGTCATTGTTTGCATTACTTCATTGAATTTAAATAAATGTGACTGTCTGAGTTTAGAGCTGTTTTTTTGGGGTTTTTTTCTACTTCTTCTTTGGTAAATTCAAAATAATGGGCTGCTGGCAGTCCTACTTGCTAAATAATTTCTAGACACATCCAGATGCAAAAGCAATATTGACATGCTTTTTCTTGTTTTCTTAGCATGTAAGAACCAACTACACACTTCCTTGTTTTCTAGTGGAATTACTGAATCAATTTGTTGTTCAAAACAAGTGACTGTAGGCTAGAAATCTGCAAGTATTTCTTTACCTTATAAAATCTCAGGGCTATCAAACATCTAACAGAGTTTTCCTACTGACTTACACATTCATTCCAAGTTTTTTCATCCTTATGTTATTTTGTTTGAGGGAGAGGACTCTTTTGCTTTTTTTTTGTGCAGTTTTCAGTTCTTTTGGGCTTTCTACCATTCTGGCAGTAAAATCTTATATTATATACATTTTCATTTTGTTCTTGGTCTTTTGCACTAGGAGAGATGGTTTAGCTTACTAGAAACAGAGCTAAACTTTCCAGTTATTTCAACTAATTATAACTGACTTTTGGATTCTGGGAAAAAAGAACATAAAAAAATTGTGACTGGAACAATATCACATGTAGAAGAGCAGAAAGGTGAAAAAAGTATGTCTTAGAATGTGTATACTTTTATGGTTTCTAGCAGAGAAGTGTAAGATGGGAGGAAGACTAGGTATATATACTAGATTTTAAGGAACGTTTGAGCTAAACTGGCTTACTTGAATCTCTGAACTGAATTGCATTCATGATAGTGATGATTTTTAATTTCTTACATCACCTTATCTTTGAGGTAGGGTCATAATTCCTTTTTTTAGAAGGAGCATATTTTCACATAAAATACTATGAAGGGCACCCATACTGTGCTTTTTTTCAGAAAAATGCTATGAATTTGAATCCTGAGATAATGGCAAGAAAAATTGGGTTGGTTTGTTTTTGGGGGGGGCCATAATATGCCCTACATTTTCATTAATATGAACGTTTGTCCAGAGGTACCTCAGAGCTGATACTTTGTTAGACTTTTTCCAGAAAATGTCATATCTATATCTCCTGGTATTCATTTAGGCTTTTTGCCTTTATGTCGCCTTTCATGTAAAATGTTCTGACTTTATTGTTGCTATTTCTATGTAGCATTTAACCTAACACACAAAGTTACAGAGGCACACAGCACATAGTGAACAAGGGTTGGGTTTAATGAATTAGGAATGATTGGGAATAAGCCCTTCAGCCAGCAGTGGATTTATTGCAAATTGTTCTCCTCTTACTCTACAATGTTATAAATATTAGTGGTGTAAATACTACATATAGATAAGATGTGATCTGATAATAAAAAGGAAGGACAATAGTTATGGGAAAAATCATTAATGATGCAGAGCTTGTAAGTGAAGATTCCAGACTTAGTGTTGTACTTGGAAGTGAAGGATTGCATATAATGGTTCATACTAGAGGGATACATACAAGTGGTGAAGATTTTCTGGTTTTTCAGGAAATATTTCAACGTACAGCAAACCAAATATCCTTTTTTTCCCCATGCTCCTTCCTTTCCAGCAGGTGAGTAATTGCCTTCCTGTCTTTGTGGCTGCAAAAACATTATTTATTGGCCAAAGGGAAGCTTTGAAAAACAAAGTCTCCTAATGGTGCAGAAGACTGAACAGAGTCTAGTTATTCTCTGAGATGTGGCTTGAGGAAATTAAAATTGTCAAAACTTTGCTATAGAGACTGAAATAAAGTCACTGTACAGAGACAGCTGTAGCTGATATATTTTTTCACTCAGCTGCTCTATCAGAACTTGGTGCTCCTGCATCTGAATCTGGATGGAAGCACGTGCCCCTGGCTCTGTTGCCTGAGTTTAATCTGGCAAGTTCATATCTGTAGTTGTCACAACAAAATCAACCAGAGTACACCTCTCAGACACCTTGGTCAGAAGAATCAGGTAAAAAATTAATCTCAATCAGAAGGCAAAAAAAAATTTGTCATTTTAAAATTATTGGTTCGTCAAAGGCTCTAAGAAAATAAACTCAAAAGTCTGCGTTTTTGGATTTGGCATGAGGAGCCAGAGGTTGAATCAGTCCTGAGAGGGAGATACTTGGAAATGTGTGTTACAGATGAAGAGTTTTGATATCTGCACACAATTGACTGTATGAAACACATGCTCTCTGCATTAAAGCCATGTGACTGCTATTACTGACAACTTTTTCCAGTTCATTAAGTTTTCTTGTGCGGTCTTGATTGCATACTTTGGTTTTAAGATAGAAATGAGTGAATGCATACAGTTGAAAAATCTTTATTCTTAGAAGAAAAACATGCTCTTTTACAGACATATTTTCTGCAATATGTGAATAACTCCTTGCAATGGAAGATCTAAGGATTTTATTTTAACAGAAAGTTTAATGGGCATTTCTCTAAAGGAAAATTGGAAAATTTCTATGTTGCTGCAATTAAATCCCTTAGTGAACAAGAAACAAAGAAATTAATCGCAGATGAAAAGACAAATTAGCAGCAACTCAGCCAAAATCACTTAAATCAGCATCTGCTGTCATGTTAAAAATGAAAAGGCCACTTCAGAAGGAGAACCAGCTGGAAAACTCCTCTAGGCCTGCTCTTTCCTTAGTGCTTGAGCCTGTGATACATTTTATGGATTTATAATCTGCCAACAAAATTATTTTTTGAAACGAATTTTCCACAATGAATAAGTGTTTTTAGTGTTAGTCCATTTCCTATCAAACACCACGTTTCCATTTTTTCGCTCCTGTTTTTCACCCCTGTATGTGTATTGAAAAATGATACATAATGTTCTTTTAATGAATTTGGCTTAGATATTCTTGCCATGTATGAAGTGATTCTAAAGACTGTTATATTGATGCTGGTCAGCAAATCTGAGCATCTTTCTTGGAAGGATGCAGAGCATTCTCCAGGGTAGAAAGTGCAACTCCTGTATTGGATTTCTCTTTGCCTTTTATTGGTAGCTTTTTGGGGGGCTTTTTTTGTCTTGTTTGTTTCAGTTCTTGTTGTTGTTAGGGTTTTTTTTTGTGGGGGTTGTTGTTGAATTGGGTTCTTTGGGGTTTTTTGCTTTGATTTTTTTTTTTGCTAGCCATTTTCTCATCTCCTCATTGGACTGTGAGATTAATTTGGAGGCATGGAGACATGTCTGCTTGCTGCCTAGAGGCCACACTGCCAATGCAGAAAGGAAGCCCCTCTGCTCTAGCAGTGATCATGGTGTTACCTATTTGCAGGGGCTAGTCTACTCTGAGCAGGTGTTGTGCTCAGTAGCTGTCAAGTAGAGTCTACCAAGGCCCAGTATTCTTGCAAAAAATATGGATTTCAATGGCTTTGACACTTACAGCGGTATTTATCTAGGCATCTATAGACAAATGACCAGATGGAATTTGGTGTGCAAACCTTATTCACTATGCTTCATCAAATTGCAATGGCAGCACACACTGGTGAATATCAGCTTTGAGGAGAATGTGTGGCAGCACTGTGGGGAAAAAACCTGCAGAGCTCGGAGTGGCAGCTCATCACAGGAAGAAGAAGCTTTGACAAAACTTTTGTAGCTTTTAAACAAAAGAGCTTTCCTTCTGTTTCTTGATTCTTATCACCTTTACTGAAAATTTGTACTGGTATAGAATACACTCTATATGGATGCAAAATACAGTGGAGAAATCCTGATTTAATTTTTTCAATTCTTGCTGTACAGCAAAAAATCATATTTTGTATGTTATACACACATATTGACTGACTAGGTAGGTGTGACATTAAAGACTGTATCTCATGGTTTTCAATGCTACTTAAAAACTGAGGGGAAAAGTGGATTAATTTTCCTCTAGGCTAGAGTGTACAACAAATTTCATTGAAGCAACAGAATAAATTAACGACAGGCAATTCACATCAAAGAGGAAAAAGATCACAAAACATTATAAAATTGTAGAGTCATGTAATGGCTTGGGTTGGAAGCTGCCTTGAAGTTTAGCATCTAGTTCCAACCCCCTTATCATGGGGTGGCCTCCCCACCACCCACTGTAGCAGGTTGCCCAGGGCCTGCTGCAACCTGGCCTTGAATGAGGATGTAAAAAGCTGTAATAACATGGGCTTTCAGGAACTGGCTTCAGGTCAGATTTTGTCTCTGTAATATACTACTTTGAACAGGTTTGGTAAAACAAAGTCTTATCCTAGAAATTTGGAAGATAATGCATTCTTATTTGGGAACTAAAATTGTTTGGGCGGGGTTTTTTTTCCACTTGGTTATTTTGTTTCTGAAATGAACAGGTCTGTCCCTCTGAATCTCTCTCTGGATTTTGTTGTCTGTCTTAGAACATAAGTATATTGGAGTGGGCACATACACTGTTCTGAAGGAAGTCAGTATTAATTTACAGAGAAGTCTCTGAAGCTGAGACTTAATGATAGGCAGTACAATAAAAAACAGGTTAATAATATGCTTTATGGCTGGTATGTTTCTCTCCTGCTGTGTTTTCATATGAGTTTGTGCTGCTATTTCTTCTTTTATCCACCTATCTCTTAGATACTGAAAAAAAAATTAAGGAAGTATGAAATTTCTAATACCATAGAGAATTTTTGTAATTTGCAAGTTTCTGAATATGTTGCCTAAAAAAATTGTGAAAGTTCTTGGAAATTGACAAGCACTCTTTTAAAACAGGAATCTGAGTGTAGGTGTCCAAAGAAGAACTGTGTGCAAAACTTTCCTAGAGAGAGGAGCTCCAGTAATATAAACCATTATGGCATTATCAGTGGAAGAGTACACATACTAAATTTCACAGTCATACTACTTATTCATCCACATTGTTTCAGTGGAAACCCTCTGACCATCTTGCAAGCCTTTTGCCACATGTGCTGGAGGGTAGCTACCCTGTCAGAATTCCACATAAACACTTGCACTTGCCCACCAGTGTCTGATATATTTCAGCACTTCAGTTATGTGTTCAAATCATTTGCACTACAATGAGTTCAAGCTATGCTCTGGAAAAAAAAAAAAGAAGATTTGTGGGATGAGCAGCTGATGGCTAATGGAATAAAAGAAAATAGATGTGACTTTCTTAACTCTGGGTGACTTTCACAGGTCTCTTCCAACCTCAACCATTCAGTGACTCTGAACTCTGCAGGGATGGTGATAGACAGACCAGGGAGAGGGCACAGTCCTCGGGGCAGTGTGGGAAGGTATAGTCTGGGAGGTAGATAGTGGGAAAAAAAAGGTCCATAGGAGATCTACAGCTTTAGTGAGTTTTTGAGCAGATATCTGAGAGGTCTTTTTGGTATTTGCAGGCCTGACCTTCTCCATAGCTGTGACTCATATGATCATGTGTCCTGTGTTAGTTAAGTGCATGGCGAAGCTAGGAATATCCAGCATTGAATTTGTTAGTCTGAAAGAGACAAGAGATTTACCAAAACACTAGGCTTTACCCCTGCTTTCTTTTGTTTCTTTTCTTTCTGATTAAAGGGACAGTTTTTGTGTGATGAGCAGAAGCAAGGTAATTATACAGGGCTACAGATTCTGTGGTGTTACAAAAAGAAAGTTGTGAAAGTTAAAAGCCTCTTTCTGCTTTACCAGTAAAATAATAAAATTGATTATTACTAGAAAGACTAGAGTGACAAGAATTTTTATTTTATTTTTCCCCCCAGGTCAAAGTAGAAAAACTAAGGGGTTTTTCAAGGAAAACCCCTTTGACCACAGGGTATGTTACAGTATTCTTGTACAAAAAAACCCATGTGGGATAAGGGATCAGAAGGCAGTTGGGCAAGCTGAATATAAAGCTGTAGGAAGCCCAAATAGAACAGGGACAGAAAATGAGCTAGAAAGTGGAGTAGGAATTCTAAAAGTAAGTATAACTTAGTATAGTATGAGTTAGTATTTTGTTCCTAGTTGTCTTCTGTTGAATTCCTGTTTGTTTCCTTTTCACAGAATCCCAAAATACTCTGAGCTGGAAGGGACTCACCAGGATCATTGAGTCCAATTCTTGATGAAATGGTCTATACAGAGATTGAACCCACAACCTTGTTGTTATTACCACCATGCTTTGATGCTGGATATACGCTTGTAATTCCCCTGCTCAGCTGGCTTCTGCTGTATGTTCCTGCTAACAACAAATCAAATTAAGTAAATGGAACATAACACACATTATGCTGAATTCCAAGAGATAACATTTCTTAGAAGTCAAGAGACTTCAAGAGAAGTCAAGAAAGCTGATAGATGTTCTTTTGTTATACCATGGCAATAAGCCCCAAGAGTGTCTGGCACAAAAGTGCGTTATAGAATTGCATAGTGGACTAGAGAGATTTTGCTGCAAATTCCTGTTCTAATTTCCTGTATAACATAGAACACAGGACTTCCTTTCATTCCAGCTTGGCTGTTTTTCTGAAAGCTATGCTTCAATTAAAAATAAAATGAGAATCGCTGTAGTAGTAAATTAATTTCCGTTCCTAGTAAAGTAGTCCAGTGATAGGTTTTTCTCATAGGAATGGGTGGAAAGTTCACCTTGTTGTGTTCCATGCCAAGGTTCCACTTTTGGCGTGTGGAAATTGTTACATATTTGCTGGTTATCTTGCAAAGTCATCTGTTACTTTCTGTTCTACACTTTGCCTGATTGAGTTATTCTTGCTTATTCTCTTTGATCCCTTTATAGTTTCAGTTCTCATGAAGGCATACATTAGGCATGGCTTTAGTCCTTTAAACAGGATCAGTTCCAAGTTTCTTCATGGTGAAGGATGAAAATCAAGAGGCAGTGTGGCTAAGCCAACTTTTCCCCAAGTTTCATCGGCACCACCAACCTAAGCCTGGCTCCACCCCCTTGACATCCTCCCCTCAGGTACTCACAGACATTGGAGAGGTCCCCTCTCAGTTGTCTCTGCTCGAGGCTGAACAAGCCCAACTCCCCCAGCCTTTCCTCGTAAGAGAGAGGCTACTGTCCCTTAACCAACTTTGTCACTCTCTGCTGGGCCTGCTCCAGCAGCTCCATGTCTCTGGTCCTGAGGAGCCCAGAACAGCACTCCAGATGTGCCTCCCCAGGGCTGAGTAGAGGGGCAGGATCATCTGCCTTGACCTGCTGGCAATGCTCTTCCTAATGCACCCCAGGACACCTCTGGCCTTCTTGGCCACCAGGACACACTGCTGGCTCATGGACAGCTTGTTGTCCACCAGGAGCCCCAGGTCCTTCTCCACAGAGCTGCTTTCCAGCAGATCAGCCCAAGCCTGTGCTGGTGCCTGGGATTATTCCTCCCCATGTGCAGGACCCTGCATTTGACTTTGTTGGATTTCAGACAGTTCTTCTCTGCCCATCTTTCCAACCTGCTGAGATCCTTCTGAAGGGCTGCACTCTGGGGTATTGGCGATTCCTCCCCCTTTCTGTCAAGAAAGATCTTATCTGAGGCAGGTTGTGTAAGCCCTGTTTATTAGGAGGCTGTGGATTTTTCTATTTTACCACTACCAGAGTTTTCAGTTGAAAAGTATTATGATGGTGTCTTCTCATTCTTAAAGCAAAATTGAGTTACTCACAAGTAATAAATGAGCCACGAAACACAAACATTTGTCCAGCACAGTTCTTTTGAAGGCATTTGTAAGGCATTTTCATTTTTAACAGGTTTTATCTAAGGCAGTAGAGGGAAAGAGGATAAAAATAAGATGTGGACTGTAGACATCAAATCTTATACATGCAGCATATTCATAGGTTGAAAATAAAATTACATGCACTGAAAATTTTGATCAACATGGTTTTCTGCCATCCAAATATGATATTCTGGTACTGTTCTCATAAATGGAAAAAATATTTTTGGCTTAAAATTCCATGTCATTCATTTAGATTACATAGGTAGCAAGTTATTTTAAAAGAAAAAGAGTAGTACACTGTACTATATTTGTAAGTATAGTTTTTAAAGCAATATATTCTAAATAATGACCTCTATTACAAGCAATATTTTATTCACAATAATGTGCAAAACTAAAAGGGTAAAGTTTACTATGTGAACTCAGACAGCAGCATAGAAAACATAAAAACTTGTCACATATATTCCTTGTGAAATATTTTTTAAACAGTTCTCTGGAAATGTTTGCAGCACGAGAACATAGGCCCATTTCTTTCACAGAGTTGAGTCGTAACAAAATTAGAACCCATAATTAGGATTTGCAAGGCCTTTGACAAGGTTGATTTGCATGACAAATAGATATTAATTCACTCTCCATTTCCTGTCCCAGTGTATACAGAGTGTTTGGAATGAATTGCCAGCAGAAATACATTAGAACTTATGAGCTAAAATTCTGGGGATTTTGGTCCTTACATTTGTTCTTTTATCACTTTAAAGGTAACAGGGTAGAGAAAAATGGGTTTTCTTACCTTCCTTGTTGACGTAATTCAGTAATAAACTGGACATGCATTAAAGATGCATCTTCTATCCTGGCATATTGTTTGTTTCAGGGCAATCCCAAGCACTAACACAGGCTGGGAGGGGAATGAATTGAGAGCAGCCTTGCTCAGAAGGACTTGGGGTTGTTGGTGGCTGAGAGGCTGGACATGACCCAGCCATGTGCACTCACAGCTCAGAAAGCCAAACGTGTCCTGGGCTGCATCCAAAGCAGCGTGGGCAGCAGGGCCAGGGAGGGGATTCTGTCCCTCTGCTCTGCTCTGGTGAGACCCCACCTGGAACTCTGCATCCAGCTCTGGAGTGTCCTTCATAAGAAGGACATCAACCTGTTAAAGCAGAGGAGGGCCAGAAAGATGATTCAAAGTCCGGAGCAGCTCTCCTATGACGACAGGCTTAGAGAGTTGTAGTTGTTTAGTCTGGAGAAGAGAAGGCTCAAGGGAGACCTTAGAGCAGAATCTAAACAGTGCCTACACAAAAGCTGGAGAAAGACTTTTGACAATGTCTTATAGTGATAGGACAAGGGGGATGGCTTCAAACTGAAAAAGGGTGGCTTTATATTTTATATTTAGATTTTAGGAAGAAATTCTTTACTGTGAGCATGGTGAGACACGGGCAGAGGTTGCCCAGGGAAGTGGTGGGTGCTCCATCCCTGGCAATGTTCAAGGAGAGGTTGAATGGGACTCTGAGCAACCTGGTCAGGTGGAAGATGTCCGTGCCCATGACAGGGAAGTTGGAAATAGGTCATCTTTAAGGTCCCTTCTAACACAGGTTATTGCATGCTTCTACATTTCTATGACTCTGTGATTTGGTTAGAGGTTATTTAACTATTTAACTATTAAATTTAAGAGGTTATTTAACTATTTAACAAGGCAATGACAGTGTATCTCATTTCCTTCCTTTTGTCTTTCAGTAGTTAAAACCAAGTGCAGAATGCTCTGCTTCCCCATATTTCAACACATGAGGGAAAAGGCTTCTGTGTCTGTGGAGTTTAAAAAGCTCAGAATAATGAGGAGGAAATAAGGAAATGGCTTTCATGGAAATGTGAAACAAACTTCTTAAATAAAGTTATTTGGGTCTATTCAGTACTTAAATTGATAAATTAGTGAATTAAACAGAAGGTGATAATGCAAAATCTTCAGAGCTTGAGAAGATGTTCTAACAGAAGTCTAGCACATAATTGTCCATGTCCCTTCTTGAGAATAGAGCCATATTTTTAATATTGAAAAATAATAATGACATTTGTGTTTTGCATTCATCTTTGCTTTCTTCTCTTCTGGGTACTGAAAAAAACAGCACATCTGGTGCCCTGCGCAGGTTGAAGGGGAATGGAGAAAGTATTTCTGACCTGTTTATGTCTGAAGCCGTATTTACTTGGGCTGTGCTTTTAGGTGTTTGAAGTGTCTTTAGAACGTAGTCTCACAGGGCAGGGTCGTGTAATGTTTGGCAGCAGTCACTTGCTGTACAACATGGTATACCCTTACAATCCTACATAACATCCAAGGGATTCACTTAGCAAGGAAATTAGACAGCTGAGTAGATTGGCTCAGTGGGAAAGCATCCACTTGTGAGGACACTGTCCATAAAAGCAGTCCTTATTAATGGGTAAACATTAAAAAACTTGGAGTTCATTTTAGCTTAGATAGCAATGGCAACTAATGCCTACAGATACTGACTGGAAATATGGAGTGACTTTATGGTGCATCCCATATCGTCTGCTCTATGCCCAGAAAATGAATTTTGTGCCTTTCTGTGCCTTTAAACTGGGCCTGAGAGGGGAGAGAAGAAAAGGAACTTTTTCAAAGCAGTTCTGTGTTTCAAGGTCACTACTCCACTGTTGTTCTGCTGCTGTGGGGAGCGATAGCTGCTGAGGCAGAAGGAGGGAGACGAGGAAGCACCTTCCTTGCTCTTCCAGCCAGCTCTCAGCTCTGTTTTCTTCGGGAGAAGAGAGATGGAGTTTTTTTCCGGGATCTTGTGTTTCTTCTTTTTTCTCTTCTGGACTTGTTCAGAACATCAGAACATCAAAACCTCACTGAGAGGCTTTCACCAGCCTGCAGGGGGGTCCCCCAATGCCGACCCAGTTCCGGGGAGGAGAGAGACCACACCCAGAAGGACTCTACACTTTTCCAGGTTTCTCTCCACAGCGAGAGATTTTATTATTTAGCATTATTATTCTTTTCCTGTGTGTTTGTTAAATAAATAGTTTTTTTCCTCTTCACTTTCCTCCGAGGAAATTTTTTTTTTTCCCGAACCTGGGAAGGGTTCGGGAGGGATAACTACAACCTGCTTTCTATCAGGGGATATTCTCCTCTGAATTTGTCTCAAACAGGAACATATGGCAAAACAGATTGTTAGACATTGTTAGATATCTGGTACTTCCTGTGCTCAAATAGTTTTAGAAAATCAAGTTGTGAATTGCTTCAGAGTGATGGTAGATGTATTATATTAGAAAAGAAGATGGGAAAAGTTTGGAAGAATCAATCTAGTATATAGTGTAGTATAGCTGTTAACAAGTAAGTGTGAAATGTTAATCTCATAAACTAAGATACACTTTGGAGAATCATAGCATATATTCAGATTTACAGCCTAAATATTCTTGTAGATGTATTTTCACATATCTTTGTACACTGAATTAACAGGAGTATTTAATGGTCTGCGGGCTTTGTACTGAATGGAACACAGACACTTGTAACGGAGGTTGCTGAGAAGGCTGAGATACTGAAGGCCTTCTTTGCATCAGTCTTCACTGGTCAGCCCACAGGTATTCCTGACTGAAGAGAGCAGAGAAGAGTTCTGGAGAAAGGAAGGTTTCCCCTTGGTAGAAGAGAATTGGTTTAGAGACCATTTAGTCAAACTTAACATCCACAAGTCCATGGGCCCTGATGAGAAGCAGTTACAGTCACTGAGGGAACTCGAGGATGTCATTTTTGAAAGGTCATGACAGTCAGGAGAGGTTACTGAGTACTGGAAGAAAGCAAACATCACCCCAGTCTTCAAAAAAGCCAATAATGGGTACCCAGGAAATTACAGGACAGGTAGTCTCACCTCAGTCCCTGGAAAAGCGAAGGAACAACTCACTCTGGCCTGCTTCAAAGGCCATCGTTTGAGCATGGGAGCAATATAAAAAGGTGACAAGGAGCAGTCAGCTTGGATTCACCAAAGGGAAATCATGCTTAACCAAACTGACTGCCTTGGCTGATGCAGCCAGGCTTTGCTCAGTGATGCCAAGCAATAGGATGAGAAGCAACAGGCAGAAAATGATGTACAGGAAGTTCCACCTGAATGTGAGGAAGAACTTATTTGCTGTGCAAGTGACTGTGTGGAGGAACAGATTGCAGGTAATCATGCTCAGCTCTGCTTGATGAAGCTGTTACACGTCTTAATGGAGAACATTCAAAAATAATGTCCACAATCCAAAACCTTTTCTGCAATTATTTTGTATCCTGTAAGTATACTAGTAAGGCTGCAAGAGAGTGAATTCTTGAGAGGGAGTGTGACCTGTCAAATACCTTTGAAATGTCCACCTTGATCCTAAAACAAACACCAAAAACATTGTTGAAATTGTTATTTTAAAGTACATTATATCCTGAAAGGAATCAGTGGAACTGTACTATATTTACCTCTTTTTTTCCTGTGGTATTTTGCAAAAACTTACGGTGGCCAGAAATTTAATTTTCTCCAGATGCTCTTAACATGAAGTCTGCAAGGACATGATGCATTTCTTGTTATTTTCAAGTTTGACCTTCATATGTGTCTTAAAAATGAGACAGTATGTGTTTTCATGCCATGTGCCTGCTGATGGTGAGTGATAGCATGTATTTTCTTTATTCAGGTTAGGATTTCTTGTGTCAGAAGTAATGAAGACAGAAGTAAAGGTCACCAGGGATGGGAAACTCTGTATAGAGACCAATTGAGACAATCTCATTCCAGGAAAGAAATTAGTTTTCAAGAAGGGCTTTTTTTATTGGCACCCTTTGTCCTTCAGAGGCACAGAGACAAAACTGCTACTTTGTCTAGAGCTGTTTGAGAAGGGATAACTAATAGCTCTTGGTTTTCCATGCATGTTATCTTTTTATGAGACAGTCCTGGGAAAAAGAGATATTTATCTTTTGAGTTGTTCCTGGCTCCATCATAAAGTCTAAATTATTTGAATGTTGTCTCCAGCTGCTTGTAATGCAGAACCTCCATACAGTAATTTCGGAAGCTGGAGATAGAATGCATGAATCAGTTCCTGAAGTTTTGGTGTAAGTATCTGAAACAGTTATTTGCAATTATTGACTACATAACTTCCTTTGCACAATGCATTCTCATTCTCTACAGCTGAAGAATTTTCTGTTTGCAAGAAGTTGAGATATTTGCTGGTAGAACTACAGAAATAATAGAGAGGAAATTAATCTTGCAGTATCAGTGTTTACTCTGCAGAAATTTAATATATTAATAGGTGGAAGGTCTGTGGTTTTGACAGAAAAGAGGAAATCTAGTGAATTTGCACCAAACTGTAGAAGTCAGACATCCACAATATCTACCTTATTGTCCTTTTCTAATTTTTTCCTTTTTGTGTCTGTGTGTGTTTATGTGTGTATGCATGGCTTCAGCTGATTACAGAACCTTTTTGTGACTTAAGTAGCTCTTTCTTATGTAATAATCACATATTTAGAAGCCTTTTAATGTCACTTTTGTTCAACACCAGCTAGTTTCCACTGGGAAAATTAGTGTTTTAAATCTGTGCCCCCCAGACATAGGAAATTTTATGCAAGTTCTGTCCAAAAATTGGTTCCTCCTGACTAATAGTTGAATTTGTTTCCTTATCAGAAGATCATTCTTCTTCATCTTAATGCTTGCATTTTGATTTATTTTCCTTTCCTGACTCTGAATTCACTGAGTCTCTTCCTCAGCCTAGGAAATCTCCAAGTAGTGTGTATCAGCCAGAGTCCTCCATCTTCTCCCACTTGAAAATTTTTCTCCACACACAGGGCTGTACAGAACAGAGATGCAGGCTTTTGGGTCTGTGAACCTTGTTACTGTCAAGGAAGGAAATCGAAGCATGGATGAATTTCCTATTCGTAGCCAGCTGCATTTTTGTGTTTTGTTTCAATTTGATATGAATGTTATCTAATCAAAGCTTTTTTTCTCCCTGAATTTATTTCCTTCCTTTCAGGAATCTACACATATTGTACCTCCAGAGAGCTATTCACATTTTTCCTGATTCACTATGAATCTGAAAGAATTCTATTACAGTCAGTGGTGGGATCCATGCTCAAACTAAATGAATCAAAAACTCCTCCAGTAAATTTCTTCCTGATTTAAACACACATTTAGTGAATATTTTTACTTGGAAACATATTTTCTTTTTTTCATAGTATATTTCTTTAATTTACTGTGACTAATAATACAGCTTTTCTATTGCTATATAAGGCTGGAATAAATTAAATAAGTATTAAGGCTGGCTTCTTAAGCAAGAAGTATTCTGCGATCATACTGTGCATCACTGCCTTTCTTCACCTCTTGTAGGTTTTAAACCCATGGACATGTGTCAGCCAAAGTTACAGAGGAGACAGATGTCAAAGGCAATTACGTTCTGGCAGGTTTTGTGATAAAATTATTGGGAGTGTATTGGTGAAGGAAAAGGAAGTAACAAGAAAGTATTGAAGAGAAGAGGCACATTTTTTTAGTTTTGTGTGCCTAGAGCTATTCCTCTGATTTAATCTTCAAAAATTAGAGACATTAACACACATGTCCAGTAATCTTGGTTGCATTTTCTCACAATATACTGTGAGAAAAAAAGAAGCTATATACAGGATTAGCTGGATTAAATTCCATAACTTAAATTAGTCTACATTCCAGGGTTAGATAATGAGAAAAATTTATTCAGGAAAACAGACAATTTCTGTTATGGATATATATTAATATATTTTAAGGGGATAAAAATTCAGTTTAATTAATTTTTTTAAGCACTGCTAGGAAACTAAGATAGAAAAGTAACACCATTAATTTTTCATGCCAGTAGACTTAACAATGGTTGTTACTGCATTATTTACTATATATGGTTATTCCTGCACTGCACTGAATGAAAACCATATTACTGCTGAAATTTGCTAGTCTAACTAGAACAAAAGTAGGAATAAGGAATATCAGAATGCATTCATTTCTTAACATATCTTCCTTCTGATTTTCTGGAAGCCATCCTTAAACAGCAAATCCTAAAGGAATACAAGATAAAGTTATCTCTTAAAAAGCTTTAGTACAAACAAGATATAGACATATGAAATTGATTCTTTATATCATCGTCTCATATAAGTGGTCAAATTCAGTCACAGATTTTGGCATCACAGACACAAATATTGCTGAATAGAACCTTCTCAAATAGTTGGCATCTTCTTGACATATCTCTGCTCAAAATTGCTGGAATGGGTGCAATTGGAATCAGAGAACAGACTATCTAGGGATGTCAGAGAGGTTTGTGAGGGTAAAGACTACAGAAAAAATTTCTTAAATATTTATGCACAATATGAATAGATGATATTAATGTGTTAGCTACATGTGAAATGGCATGTGTGGTGTATTGTGACCTTTCAATAAAATCTACACTTTTTCTCTCCTTATAAAAGCTGCATGCTCTTGCAAAAGGATGTGGCATTATTAGGTGATTGACATGTGTCAAATTCTGCACCTGAGATGGGGCAGCCCTGGATGTATGGACAGTGTCGTGGAAAGGCACCTGGGGGTCCTGGCAAGTAGAACATGACCCAGCAGTGCCCTGGCAGCCAGGAGGGCCAAGTGTGTCCTGGGGGGCATCAGGCACAGCATCACCAGCCAGGCAAGGGAGGGGATTGTCCTGCTCTGCCCTGCACTGGGGCAGCCTCACCTCCAGTGCTGGGGGCAGCTTTGGGTGCCATAATATGAGAAAGACATTAAAATATTAGAGAGTGTCCAAAGGAGACCAGTGAGGATGGTGAAGGGCCCTTCAGGGGAAGCCGTGTGAGGAGTGTCTGAGGTCACTTGTTCTGTTCAGCCTGGAGGAGACTGGGGGCAGATCTCATTGCAGTTACAACTTCCTCGTGAGGGGAAGAGGAGGAGCAGGCACTGATCTCTTCTCTGTGGTGACCAGTGACAGGACCCAAGGAAATGGCCTGAAGTTGTGTCAGGAGAGGTTTAGGCTGGCTATTAGAAAGAGCTTCTTCACCCAGAGGATGGTTGGGCACTGGAACAGCTCCCCAGTGCAGTGGTCACAGCATCAGCCTGACAGAGTTGAGGCAGTGTGTGGACAATGTCACCAGGCTCATGGTGTGACTCTTCAGGCTGTCCTTTGCAGGGCCAGGAGCTGGACTTCAACAATCCTTGTGGGTCACGTCCAATTTGGGATATTCTATGATTCTATCTTTTGTCCATTTCTCTGATAATCCAGTAACCGCCTTACTTCTGAGTAGATCTGTACTAAAGAAGGAATATTTTTTTGAAGTATGAGTAAATTGTCAGTGTTGAAATACAATTAACTGATATGTTGTCAGAGTTGCACTTAATATCTCCACATTTCCACTATTGCAAAAACAGTGACAGCAGAGTAAAAACTAGCCTAACTCAGGCAGAATTTCCTGTAAGAATGCCAGTGTTTAGCATTGGGCAATGATGGGAAACATCCTTTTTGTGCTATTTCAGTACTGTTGCATGTAGTTCTCGCTAGTCCAGTGTGGTGGGCTGACCTTGGCTGGATGCCAGGTGACCACTGAGCCTCTCTACCATTCATTCCCCAGCGGAACAGGGGAGAGAAGATCAGATGGGAGACAATACATAAGTTGAGATCAGGCAGTTTACTAAAGCAAAAGCAAAATTTGCATGCACAGAAGCAACATTAAAAAAATAAATTATTCTTCATTTGCCATCAGCAAATGATGAACCATGTTCAGGTTCTTCCTGGGAAGCAGGGCTCCAGCATGAGTAGAGATTGTTCCACAAGGCAAACATTGTAAATAGCAAATGCCACCCTTCCTCCTCCTCCCCTTAGTTTTATATCTGAGTGACTCTACATGGTGTGGAGTGTCCCTTTGGTCAGTTTGGGTGAACTGGCCTAGTTGTGTTCCCTCCCAGGGCCTCTTCCATCCCCAGCCTGCTGATAGGGCAAAATGTTGAGAGACATGGCTGATGTTGAGGCTGACGCTGTGCTGCCTTTTTACACCCACCATTCAAGTAGAGAGTAACACGGTCTCTCCTGAGCCTCTTTTTATCCAGGCTAAACAGCCCCAGGTCCTTCAGCTGCTCCTCACAGGACTTGTGTTTCAGACTCTTTCCCAGCCTTGTTGCCCTCCTCTGTAGGCTCTCCAGTGTCTGTCCTGCAGTATGGAGCCCAACACTCAACATGGGATTTGAGGTGTGGCCTTGCCAGGGCCGAGTACAAGGGGAGAATCTCTTATCTGGTCCTGCTGACCACACTATTGCTGATACAGTTCAGGATGCCACTGGCCTTCTTGGCGACCTGAACACTCATGTTCAGCTGCTGTCCACCAGCAATTCCAGGACCATTTCCTCTGGACAGCTTTCCAGCCACTCTGCCTCCAGTCTTAGCACTGTTTGGGGGTGTTGTGATCCATGGGCAGGACCCAGAACTTCACCTTCTCAACCCTCATGCAATTAGTCTCGGCCAATCAATCCAGCCTGTACTGTGAAGAACATGCTTTAGCTTCCAAGTATGACTGTTATTGGGGTATATTGTAGTTTGTTTTGCCCAGCCAAAAAAGGAAAGACCTGAGGAATGAAGGTGAAGTGCAAAGACAGTAAAATACAAATGCTTAGAAAAATAGGAGCTTCATTAGGTCTCACAGTACTTTTAAAATTAGTAATTCCTGTCTATAACACTGGGCATTTGGGAAGCATATTCAGTAGTTATTTCTGCAAAACAGATTGTTCTTCTCAGAAAGCTTTGTAAAAAAAGAAATAACCTGCTCTGAAAAGGAGGTGACAAAATAAATATGTATATACTCAGGACTTATAAGTACAAAACGTTTCTTAAGGTAGCACATAGAGCTGTTTTGGGTTCTATTCAACATTTAGTTTCCTAAGAAATAGGACAGACATGCAAGGTATCAAAGTAGATACAATTTATTTCCGAGCATGGAGATTCAACTCTCCAAAGGAGAAGCTTTACTGAAATAATAGCCTTACACGCAACAGCTGGAGACAAAATTTATTCATTTATCTTAAAAAAATTATTTTTCACTTGAAGTGTTATCCATCTGTTACCTGGTAAAGATTTGATCTTACTACAAGTTGTATTTAATATTATACTCATTCACCTGGCATTTATGCCTCTTTCCTGTCACTTTCACAAAAGAGGGGAAAGCTGCTTTTACGCAGTGGTATTACTGATTGAAGAGAAAAAGGACTACTCAAGAGCTCTTCTGATTATTTTGTTTCTTTTTTGTATCACTTTTTGTTGAAAACAGATTAACAATTAGACTTTGCAGTGTTGCCTGTTATTCATCATCAGTTGCCCTTTTATTGCAGATATAAATTTGATTCCTATTGGAGAGAAATATAACATGTCTTAAAGAGACAAATAGATTTTTAGTATTCAGTTGAAGTTAAATAGAGGTTTTGAGTTTATTTCCAAATGATTTTGCCACTTTATTACAGGATCAGTTTTTTTTCCAGGACCATAGGCTTTGGGGGTTTTGGTTTTGTTTGGTGTATAATGTGGTTTTTTTTATTTTTAATGGGACAAGTATATTCTCCTACTTCTGTGTATTCAAATCTATTTACCCTTATTTTGTCATCTACATTCTTTTCTCTACCTGCACCATGTCACGGAAAAGTAGAGGTCTACTTACAAAAAAAAAAAAAAAAAAATCAGTCTGAAGTAAGGCAACTTTGGCACAGATATTTCAAATGTAAAAATTTTATAGCACGTTAAATGTAACTTGCTATTCCTGCTTACACTGTGTTTACAGAGAACATGTTAACGTTACACATGTTTAAATTAAGAGTGAATTCTGGAAGTCATTTTACTTGTATTTCATTAACAAAAATTTCTGCCAAGAAGTGACAGGAACATGTGCTTGTGCTCTTTCCTATTTTCCCTCTTTGTTCCTTGGTTTGCTCTCTAATGATCATAGATTTGCTTTGAGCCCTTGCTATTCTTTTTGTAGAGCAGCTACTGTTCATGTATTTAGAATGTTGAATATTTCCATAATGTTTCTTGGGCTAACTTCTTAGTGCTGAGACTTCTATAAAATTCCAATCTTGATAGAAATTTTCAGGATATTTTAACTCTTTTTATGATATACAGTTGGAAATGCCAAAAGGTATTTGTTAAAATGAAAACTTACAGTATTACTAAGTGTTGACAACATTTAATAACACTTTTCTAGACTTCTTAGTTTTGAGAATCTACAGCAAAATAGTAAAAACCCTGCAAGGACATCTCATGGGACATCTTATCTTATTCAGTTACCCTCTAGAGTATTTAAGAAGAGGGGAATAAAAGGACATCCAAGCATTTTATCAGACTAGCTTAAAGAGCTATAGCTTTAGCAATAGCTTTGTATTCTAAGATAGAGCTATAGATTCAAAGTTCACCTGCTTGCAATAATCTTCAAAAAACCTTCAATGGGAGAGAAACAGCAATGTATAAAAAAAGAAGTTGTGGTTAGCAAAACTGGTTCTTATATCTTGGAGGAGCTATGGGCATTTACTTAATTTTCCAATGGTTTAGAGATTTTCATTCAGTTACAATTAATATTTGTCTTGACCATGAATGCAATACAGAAAATCTGCAATTTAGCTGTAGATTATATCAAAGCCTGATTATCAATACTATTTAAAACTAGATATAAAACAATCAATTTCCAATTATAATCCTATTTTACACTGATATTTTCTATCATGCCAACACAATTTTCTAGAAAAAGAATTTATTTCAATCATTACAGTAGTCAGGCTGAAGCAGCTGACAATGAATGTTTCCTGTTAGTAGTAAATCCTCACACAAGACCACGAACACAAGCATACAAGTACAGGAACACAAACAAAACACTGTGACACTTGCATGGTTAAAACGCTGATTGGTTAAAATGCTGATAGTCCCTAGTATAAAAAATTACAGGACTCTCCTGCTGCCCAGTTTGAAGGACTTTCTGCTGCTTCTAAGGACATTTTACAGTGTGTTTGAAGTTAATCCCCTCTTCCATCAGATCCTGGCTGGATTATTGTAAACTGTCTCCTAGTATTATGCATTATCGTTTATCCTGAGGACTGCATTTTAAGGAAAATGAAAATTCCTGTATCTTGCGATTTCATGCCAAATTATCCACTATAATCTACAACCAAAGGCATTTTTTATCAGTAAATGCCTTTTTACTGAGAATGAGGAAGACATATCCACAGCTTTATACTATAATCACTTGGTGCTTTAAGTAGCTTTTCCCTTCATCGTAGGACTTTCCTTTTCTTTGAATTATAGCATGAGACTAGCTGTAAGTGTCAAACTCTTTTTGTTATATACTGAGAAATTGATGATTAATCCTGATGTAACATGGCACTTGGCCACATAAGGTGACTGAGGTTTGCATATATAGATGCTTATGAAATAATTCTTTTCACAAGACCCTGATTTAAAAGCTGGTTTTGCAGCAACAGTTACATGAAGCCCCCTTGGATATACGCAAAGTTCTAGCATGGAATGAAGCCAGAGTCAACCCCAGTCAAAATGCTGGAATGTGGATTTGCGTGACAGTGCCCATTACTTTCTCTACATAAGGATGTCTGTTCTGTGACTTCAGTAAATTGCAGGTAGAGTAATTCATAATCAAAATTTTTCTGCACATCTTTTCCCAGTAAGATTGAAAACATGGAGGAAATGTACTGCCAGGGCACAGGGCCTCTAATCTCTCTAAACAGATATTTTTGCTATTGCTGAGCAGGTTTTACACAGGTGCCTGGTCTCATTAATGGGAAGAGTATAATAAGCAAGGGGGAAATGTGCTGCATTGTGTGCCAAGAGCAATCCTGTCTGACAGTAGTGTTATAATTTAATTGATTAGATGATGAAAGAAGTGGAAGTGAATAAAGTGACATCGCTGGAAAAACAAGTTGAGGCAATCAAGGAATTCTGGGAAGATTCAGGAATTCAGGGGGGAAACGGCTTTAAACAGAAAGAAAGTATGTTTCGATTAGATATTAGAAAGAAATTGCTGGGTAGTTTGTACAACTCCTATCCCTGAGTCTTCAAGAGCAGGCTGGATGGAGCTCTGAGCAACCTGGTCTAGCACAAGGTGTTTCTGACCATGGCAGGGGTGTTGAAACTAACACACCTTTAAAGTCCCAAACATTTTTTATGATTCTATGAATTCAAGAATTCTACAACGGACAGCAGGAATACCATCTCTTAGACTCCTCCAAGCAGTAATTACCATGCCTAATTGCAGCAACAAGCAAGACTTAAAGAAGTTAATCATAGAATTGTTTTTTTCTGAAAAACCCTTAAGATTATTGAATCCAGCCGTTAAACTAACACTACCAAATTCACCACTAAACCATGTTTCAAGGTGCCACTTCCGCACAGCATTCAAACATCTACAGGGATGGTGACTCCACCACTTCCCTGGGCAGCCTGTGCTCTGAAAACACTTTCAGTGAAAAGATTTTTTGTTATATCCAATTTTAATCTCCCCTGGTGAAAATTAAGGCCATTTTGTCTCGTCCTGTCACTTGTTGCTTAGGAGAAGAGGCCAACCCCCACTTCACTACACCCTCCATTGAAAGGGTTATACAGTGCAAATAAGGAAGCTATCTCTTAAGCCTCCTTTCCTCCAAGCTAGACAGCCCCAGCTTCCTCAGTTTCTCCTCAAAGGATTTGTGCTCCAGACTCTTCAACAGCTCCATTTCCCTTCTCTAGGCATAGTCCAGCATCTCGATGTCCCTCCTCTAGTGAGTGAGGGGCCCAAAACTAAACACAGCACTCAAGGTGTGGCCTCCACAGTGTCAAGTACAGGGGGACAATCCCTCATCTGGCCCTGTCATCCACACTACTTCTGATACAAGCCAGGATGCCAATGGTCTTCTTGGCCATCTGGGCACATGCTGGCTCATAAAGAAGAGATGGTTTCACTCTGATTTTATTAGTTATACCTGTATCTATGCAGCGGTACCTGTGTCTAAAGTCAGTGGTACACAGAAAATTTTAAGCTGGAGTGATTAAATTGACTAATTTTAGGCTTTCTAAACATACTGGAACCATCATTCCTCCCAATTCTGGGATCAACACAGCTGGTACATAACTGAATTTCCCTCAGTGAAAATAATGAAAAACAGCTGCACAAAATATATCAACAACAAGCCAGCAGGTCAGACAGTTCAGTTACATGAAATGTTTTGCATACAAATAAGAATGAAGATAAGTTTCTCCCCCAGTTTTCAAGTAATTTAATTGGTGGGGTGGAGGGGAGGAGAGCTTTATTCTGATAACAGAAAAATTACATTCCTATTTCTGCCAAGGTTGAGAAGTAATAGGGTTACATTTCAGCAAGGAATATTTAGATTATGCATTTATGGCAAAATTTAACTCGGAACAGTTACACATAGGCAATCTGCTCCTCTGTGTTGAGCATTATCGTTCTTGTCATGTGTTTGTCTGCATTTTCCTTAAACGCAGACATCCTTAATCCTACATCAAAGAAGAAGGATATCATTTAACAGTCTACTGTAGCCTCATTATCTAAGGAATCAGCCACAATCAATAATTAGTTTTATTTTGTATTTTAGTATATCTTCCTTTTACTGTTATTTACAATTGAAATCTCAACATTAGTTTGTTACTTTACTGAAGAGGAGGATTTTCTTAAGAGAAAACTTATTCTTAAAAGAAAACATTCCTGAGCAAGTGGTTACACTGTAAGTATTTTTTATTGTGAAGTGCAACTGGGAGGGATGCTGGGGCAGCAAGGGAAGAAGACATCGAAGTCTTCACTCTTCCATAAAAGGAAAAGGGAGGGAGAAATTGGTGCTTAAATAAAGGAAGGTCGGTGCTACAGCCATGCTGTAGGATTTGGAATACACCTTCTATTTTTTGTTCTAATCCTCCTAAGACTAGTACCCTTGTCAGGGTTTTAGATGATCTAAGGTTGACGTCTAGTGGTGGGGAGGTAGATTGCAGAGAGGAATCTTGCCCTCCTTAAAACACGCACATTTTATCCAGGCACAGCAATGTCATCCTAAAATTTAAACCCAGCCATTAAAACCATAAGACTTGTGAAACTAAGGACAGTAACATTAAGAATAACAGCATAGTCAGAAGATAAACTCAATGCATCATCTTTTATATTAAAAATATTTAAGTCTGAAGCATTCTTGTTTGCAGCCTTTCACTTTAGCATGCGATATGAACAGCACAGATGAAGAGACAAGGGATAGAGTACTGTTGGTAAATATTATAACTAGACTGATATTTATATTAGTCTTCAAATCTTAAACCCTATGTTTATTTTGGGGTAACAGCAAAGATTACTCAAACAAATGTTAATGGGTTTGATTGTTTTATGTCAGCAACAACTGTGTTAAGGCCATACACAACTGAATTTCTATTTAGCTGCTTCTGTGGGAACAATTAATGATTGCTGCTTAGTACTTTGTGTTTGAGTCCACATCATTATTTTATGATAGTGCCTTCATCTTGCTTCTGTTGTATTAACTTTTCAGTTATCTCCCTGACCTTGGTCATATTGTTATGTCCTCATTTGTGCCAATTCGTCAAGATATTCTTGGAGTCCTAGCACCAACTACAGGAATTATTGAGCGTCCTTTTTATTTTGAAAATACTCTGTTCAGGTAAGATGACCTGCCAAATAATACAAGTGTGAAACTAGTTCCTGCAGCTTTCCTTCTATGGTCCTTTATGAAGCTTTTGCATTCAGTGAGTGTTGTATGCATGTGTTTCCATTCCTTTTAGTCTCCAAAGTTAACACGGTAACTTGAACTGTGTTTCAAAACATTGCTTTAGAAAATTTGCATTACATGAAAAAAGCTTTCCAATTCAAGCATCCCAATTACTGTGTATGCTGTGTATATTAATTTAATTGAGTCTTGGATGGGGAAGAGAAGTGGTGTAGAGGCAAGGTATTTGTAGCAACCTGAGTGCTCCTATTGAAATGCAGCTTAATTCCATTTAGAGCTAACAGTTTCTGTCTCCTTCCTGTAGCTGTTTGGAAGAGAAGGCCCTAGTGGATATGCTAAAGCACATATGAAATATGTCTACAACTTCCAGTTAGATAAAGTTATGGAAGCAAGCTGAAGACAGTGAGAGAAGGAGGAGGGGAAACAAAAAAGCTAAGGGTCACAACAGTAGATGCTTCTATTCCTCCTGCCATATAATATAAATAATTAAAAGAAAAATTATATTCAGTAGACTTGAGAGAAAAAGTCAAAGCTATAAAAGTAGCCATAATAACTTCCCTTAACAAATGTTTACATGACCAAAACCATATATTCTATTACTTAATACAGGATTATATTCTGCAAGACATGCATGGAGCCTCAACCTACACCAGGGGAGCTTCAGGAACAGGCTGCTCAGGGAGGTGGTGGGTGGAGTCACCACCCCTGAAGGTGTTCCAAGAAACAACTGGATGTGGCATGCTCTAGTTGACAAGGTGATCATTAGTCAAAGGTTGGATTCTATGATCTTGGATGTCTTTTCCAACCTAAATGATTCTATGATTCTATGTTGAATCCTATAGTCAGAAATCAAAAAGGTTATATTAATTTATTAGCTATAGAGAAATATTCCCGTATGTACCCTTCTTGGCCAAAGAGAATCCTATTTAATCTGTGTGTTTTAGAAAACTTAATTTCTCTCATGGCCTTTGACAAACCATGACAGTGTAGCATATTGACATATGCTGGATAATTTCAGTACGCTTTTGGAAAAAATTACTTTGGCTAGTCAGGTTTACCATTAAAAAAAACATAGTCCACACATTTTAGAAACAGCTTCTGTTCCACTAACATATGAAAAAGAAAAAAATAACAAGGGATTGTGTCTTTATGGTGATTTGACATTTAAATACAAAATTAGCCTGTTTTGACACTGTCCACATTTTTCTTCTTTAACCCATAGCTTTTAACTATTCAAAACCACAATTGTGCTTTGGACTATGATTTAAACAAGATGTCAAAGCTGTCAGAGACTTAACTTTGGAGCTGTATCAGGATCAGAACCACAAAAGAAGACAATCTTTCCCACTTCACTCATGTCACAGACAGAAAATACTCATTTTGTCTTTGCTGTTGTCAAGGCCATTAAACCTGAGGGAGTTTGACTTGTTTTAAAAAACATGGTTGCAGCCACAAAGTGTGGCTTGCTCATAATACAGCCTGTGTTGATTAAAAAAAAGGCACCTTTTAAAATACCATTTACAGAAATTGAAGGGGGATTTATATTTACTCAAGAAATATGGATTAAAAGAATTTTAAAGAGTTAAAGTTGACTTTTTGTTATACATTTAAATTATTGTGCTCGTTATTTCCCATCTCAGTTTTGCCCGTGAGTTATTTGTTGACAACTGTAAGAATCAGGTGTATTTAGAAGAATGTACATAGCTACACTGCTGTCCAGCTGGTATTTCTTAAGATATTTTTTTTTAAATTTAGAATTTACAGTCATAGCTTATAAAATTTGAAACAGCAATGCCTTAAAAATAACATTTTAGGGTTTTTTAGGGTGCTAGAAATTTTTACACTTTTGTTCTGAGCAATGTAGTTGGAAGACTAGAGTAAGCCTATTATACTTTATAGAAGCAGCTCTCTGTAGCTTTGATAGACCAGTCCTAGAATGTTCAAATTATAATTACAAAATACAAAATATTGGTGAACCTTGCATATCATTACGTTTTTGTACAAGTGCTTTACAATAATACTTTCTCAAAGAGCAAGGCATTTAACTAATGTTCCCAGCATTCACTGTCATGGCAGCTGAAATATTAACCATGCACACTCGTGATAAACTAGGCCTTAAATTCCTCCAAGTCACTAACATAACTTGCTGTTTGCGCTTTGCATTTCCTCTGCCATTAAGCTTCACGGGTAGTTTTCCATGGCTTAGAGAGCAGTAAAGGCCATTCTTTAGAAGATTTCCAGCCATTTTCCTACCTCCTACACTTTCAGCCCAATTACAAACCCCTCCGCTAAAGATGTCAATGCCACTAATAGCACAGTCAGTTCTCCTTCACTGGGTCAACGATTCTCAGAAAAAACAATAAAGACGTAAGGGCAATTTTCAAAGCTGTTCTTACCATGCAAAACTCACAGAGGTTACTGGCACTTGATCAGCTCACCCAGCAACACTGGTAAGTACAGCATGTTAGTAGACCAGCCTCTTAATAGCAGTAATTAAGCTCAAAAGATGTGCTGACGTTCTCCAATACTTAAATACATGAAAATGCCATTTTTTCCAAGAGAAAATAATATAGCAATAGTTTTTACTATCAGCATAAAATAGCAATTTCTATGCAGCACAGAAAAAAATAAAGTTCTACTGACTTTTCAGTTTGTGTAGTGCTTTTGTGTATTCTGCCAGGTGATAGCTCTCACAGCTCAGCCCTGGGAAAAGCACACCCTGACCTTTCCCTGCTCATAAAAGATGTTTGCAGTTTCACATATCAAACAATACAGATCCCTTTTTTCCAGCAGTACAGAAAAAGCAGTGTTTCCAGAAGAAAACAGTCTGTAATGTTTGACTCATCTGCTTTTTCTTTAGTGTTGGAAAAAGCAGAAGCCCCTTCTTAACAATGCCTTTATGTTTTCAAGGAAGTGAAGGACACTGACCTATAACACTGCGTCCATACGAGTGAATGGCAGTTCTCTACACTGAGGGACACACTGAGATGGGGTACAGGCTACAGAGCCACTTGCTGAATGAGAGTCAGCCAAGGGGGGGTGGCAGAAGGCACAGAATGCAACAGCCCATCTGTGTGAATATTGTCCATGTTCCCAACATGTCATCTGTACCCTCCTTTAGAAGTACTGATGTCACGCTAAGTCCTAAAATCGACTGTCCTAAATCAACCACTGTTGTTAAGAGAATAATTCAAAAGCATTTCTTGTCATAAGATCCATAGGTAATGGAGTTTTACTTTAAAAATTCCAGTACATGAAAATACATCAACAGAAATACTTTCCTAGGGCAGCAGATTTATTAGAAGAAAGCATATGAAATGCCCAAATGCTTGGACTATTTGATGCAGTTTTGAGCCCCTTGGGAACTTCCAGAAAAATATGTTTAAACTCTTAGAGGTTTCCTCTAGGAGTCAGTATTTGCTGTTTATGCAAGTAGGAGACTGGAACCATGAATGTGGGAGCCTGGCTTTGCTGGAGTAGGAGTTTTGCATATGGTGAGACTGTTACCATTGTAGGACTCATCAGCACAAGATTGATTTATCATCACACTTCACAACCAACAATCAAAGCATACATGAAGGCACTTACCAAGACAGACCTCTGCATGTAGTTCTCAATCTGCTTGATGCAATAAGCAGTGAACATGCAAAAAAATAAAAAAACACTTGGAGACATCCAGCAAAAAGAGAATTCCATTTTTTCCCCTTTTTGCCTATTAGTGTCCTACCTCATCGTCCCTGTTCTGGCAGTCACATTTGTTTCAGCCTTTGATGTACCATGACAAATTAAAAAAATGACATAAGGCATTTTTTTACTTCTTGTTGGAGCATACTTAAAATGAATTTATTCTTCCCTTGAGGTATTACAAGAATATCTAAAATTCTTGTTCTAGATTTGACATGAAGACAATCAAATCTTTATTATAAAATCTTATATGTGTGGTAAGTAAACTGTAGATTCTTGCAGTCACAGATTGAGATGGTCCAGAGGAAGGCCAGGAAGATGGTCTGAGGCAGTTCTTTTGTGAAGACAGAGTTCAGGAGGTTAAGCCTGGGAAGGGAAGATTCTGGGGACATGACGTAGCAGCCTCCTGTACCTTAAGGGGGCCTACGAGAAAGCTAGAGAGAAAGTTTTGACAAAGCATGTAATGACAGGACAAGATAAAATGGCTTCAGACTAAGAGAGTAAATTTAAATTAAGCTATCAGGAAGGAATTCTTTCCTGAGAGGATGGTGAATCAGAGCAACAGGTTGTCCAGGGAAGTTGTGGATGCCCCATCCCTGGAAGTGTTCAAGGCCAGGTTAGATGGGGCTCTGAGCAACCTGGTCTAGTGGAAAGTGTCCCTGCCCACAGCAGGGGGATTAGAACTAGGTCATCTGTAAGGTCCCTTGCAACCCAAATCATTCCATGATTCTATCATCTGGCAACATCATTATGTCTTTTTCAATATAGCAACAGAAGAAAAAAACAACAAAAAAACAGCCAAAAAAAATCCCCAAAAAATCCCAAAAAAACAATGTAAAAAGCTTACACATGCTAATCCATTTACTAAAAACTTGTCTTTACAATAAACCAAAGGTAAATTCTAAAGTCTGTAATTCTGTTTTCCTGAGATGACTGCAACAGAAGTTTGACCATGTGTTCTCAGAGACAGGATTTGACTTGACCTACAAATTCTAAGTAATGGTATTATCTGTTAATTAAAGCAGTATATAAAGAAAACAAATAATAATCACATTTCAGTCAAACAAAATTCAGTTTCATTTTATTCAAGATTAAGGATGGAGGGGTAGGGTGGGGTGAGGCGGAAACCAAGAGAGCCATGCCATGAAAGCCATGCAGCTGAACAAAAAGGAAGTGCAACAATTAGACTTACAAATGTTTCCGCAATTTCTTAGAGGTAATTGTAACCCTCAGCAAACTGAAAACCCAAATGACATTTCTCAAATATATTAAGTTTACATAACAGTCATATAAAAGAGAAACCGTTCTTCAGCATTTCAGTAAAGGCCAAGATACACTTTTAAACACCACAGTGGGCAGAACTAAATGCCTACATTTCAGTTTTTATCAAGATCCCCTTTTCTAGTTGCATATACACTTTCAATAAAAATTAACATAGCTATTCAGCCATCTTGTTGAAAAAAATACGCATATTGCAATAAGGAATGAGGCACAGCAGAGTAGACATCTCATACAACCTGCAGCAATCCAGGAAATTACACAATGGCACAAGTCTGAATACCTTTCTCTTCATCCTGGGTGATAAACAGTTAAAGGAGACAACTGGTGTTTGCCAAGAAATGGCAAAATTATTTCATGACTATATGGGGAAAGCTTTATTTAAAAAAAGCCAAAGTCAAAAGACACAAATTACGGACTAGAAAAGGGACCTATAGAAAATCATGTTTTCATTACAAGTGGAAACCAAGGGATGTGGAAGAGGGGTCCCACATTGGCTTCTGAACATTTCAGACCCTGTCTTAAGGCTTTTAGTTAGCACAGAAGATAAAAATTTTTTATACTCCATAAGAAAAATGCCATTCTGGGGGAATAGCTACATTTTCCACAACATGAGCGAGCTCCTTATCCACAAAAATGCACATTTAAAATAAATCCTTCAACATCAAGAGTTAAATTGCTTAAATATTATTGGAGAGCCAGCTGAGATTTGAGAATCAGAGTTTGTTGGCAAAATAAATGTAAGAAATAATTAAAACAGAAGTTCTGTGGAGAGAAAATGTTTAGAATCAGGTATGGAAAAGCTACACACAAATGGGAATGTACAAAGTACACACAAGAGGTATTGTAAGTGAAATTTGCAGGAAGTACTCTGTAAATACTGGGGATGGAGAGGAGACCACATACTTATCAAGAACATTATGAGGCTATTAAGTGAATTATCGTGCCTAAGATGGAAATGACAGATGAAAAACAAGTGACATAAAGAACAGTACTCAGTGCACCTAAAACCACTACTTATCTAAGGCAAAGAATGGAAGTTTGGCGTGATATAACCTGAGTTAATACTCTTAGTATGTACTTGGTGTACAAAACGAGTGGAGTGACACTATCATTGTAATATTTTGGAATCCCCTTATAATATTTTTATTCCATTTACCATTTATTGGGCAAATTGCAAGATTACATGTCTTTTGTAACCCGCTAAATGGTTACTCAACACCAATGGCAAGACTGACAGTAAATTAAATATCAGTAAATTAAATATAGGTTACATGCTAGTTGTTTTAGATTTTACAATAACGGAACAATTTGGATATTTCAAGCATCACCAGCAATGTTAGAATACTATGCTGTAGCTATAAATACTCCAAACTATTGTTTGGAAATAACATTTTGGCAGTAGGCATATCTTCTATATGTACAAGATATTTTGAAGACTTTGATATGGGAATTTATGGAAACCATCATGTAACACTGTATTGTTTCATGTACTTTTTGTATCAACTGCAGTAAACAGCCATTCAATAATACTACGACTACTACATCTAAGAAATAACAGAACTGCAGACATCCAAGCTAATAAAATGCTGCTGTCTGGGTATGAAACAAAAAAGTTTCACTGGGTAAGAAAAGTTAATAAAAGCAACTGTGACATATTATGTTTATTATTTAATATAAATTTGACTTCACTAGTCACTTGCTTAGCACACAATATTGTGTAATTCAAGGCATTTATTTTTGGTATGCAACAGTGCACTTATAACCCCATAAACTCCTTCTTGAGTTGCAAGACTGTTCCTAACTTCTATTTAAAATAACAGGTTTTTATTAATATTTTTAGTGCAGAGTTAGTTCTCCCCAATATGCATTTTTAAAATTGTAAACTGTTAAATTTTCTGTAATAACTGATAGAGGTGCTGCAACATTTCCTCAAGTAGGATATAAAAAAGTTTACACTGAAAGCGATACTGTACTCTATCTGTAATTGTGACCTGGTCCATTCATTTACAAAAAAAACCTAGTAGTGTCAACTAAGCAGCCACTTGTGATCTAAATTCAAATTCTCTGATCAGTAGCCTCCATCTTATATTTTGAGTTGTAACACTAGTGATTAAGTTAACATTTCCTTTGACAAAGAAATTTGTATTTCAACGCACCCTCAAGTCATATTAAAACCAAGACATAAAGTAAGTATTGATTTTCACAATCAAATCAAAACTGCAAGATGTGCTCTGAATAGTATCATAAGAATTATTCCAGAGTTCAATTTTAGTATCAAAGGTTAACACAAACTCACTTTATACTGCTTATATAAAAAATTAAATCTGAAATTCTTACATTAAAAAAATCAAGAAAACCAAGACAAAACTTGGCAGAACTTTTTTATCATTACATAATTTTTTAAAGCTAACATCACCTATTTTTCTGATATAGACCATTGTGACCATAATAAACAATTGGATATATCTTCCATCCTTCCTGTCTTATCTTTTGTTGCTGATATTCAAACAGTTCTGCTTGACAAAGAGGAATTAAAAGGTAGTTGTTCAGTGTTCTTCATATCTTGGTGCTTCTCCATTCATTACAATTTTGGCTGATTCTCTCTTACTTCTTCTAGTTTAGAAAGGATCCACTGTGTGAAGAAAAAAGTAAAAATAATAATCTTTCTGTGGTACAAAACAGAAAAAGCAGCTGAAAACTAGACTGGTTTTTGTCACTACCTTTACTATCTGCTCTCCTTCTAACCAAGTTTTAACACAGTGTTAAAAATTCTTCTGTAAATTATAAACCTCTATCTCTCTAACATGAAAATGGAGCCATTTATGCACTAATATTTGACATGTGATACCATGTCTAATTAAGCTTTTTTCCTGGTCTGTACTTCAAGGAGTAAGATTTGAAAAAAAAAAAAGAAGACAACATTTAACCCCCATCCTGGCTTTGCTTTAGTCTACAACTCTAGACAAATTACAGATGACAACAGAGAAGCAAGGATCACAACAGACAGAAGATAATAACAGGTTGCAGCAATGTGATAGCTTATTTAGAAAAAAAGCTTTCTTTAACTATATCTTGTTTCTTTTAAGGAATTTCTTATTAGAATGTTTACTGAACATAGAAGGGAAATTAGTTTCCTAGAGTATTAAAGAAAAAAAAAAGGAGGGTAGAGGGAAAGGGCAGTGAAATGGACATCTAGAGCAGGATGTGAAGTTATAGGGTCTGCCATAAAAGGTGTGCACAACGCTTTGAAGAAATATGAGTGGATTATTACAAATCAGAACCTGTTACTGGATCAGGTTCTATCCCCTCATATGCACATTTGTGTTGCTTTTCTGAGGTTCCTGGGTCTCTCTAGGAAAATACACACCCCACTATTTTTGTGAAAGCTATTCTCAACTTTTTCTCCTTTATTTTCCTTACTTAAGACCTGTGGGATATGTAATATGATGTACTAATTTCACTTTTGGAATTGTTCCTGATTTAGGTGGGGTATAGATGGGATTCCTTTCCCACAGAGACTACTGGACCTCAGCTCTGCCCACCCCTATTCCTCTGCAGCCAAAAAGAAAAAACAGAAGACCTCAGTACCTCCAAAGATTACAGGCAAGTCAAATTCAGTGCAGGGCCCTTACCTTTCGAGTTAACTGCTATCCCTTACCTATAGCTAGAAACTATGCTCACAAAGGCAAAAGCAACTTAAACTAATGAGAGAATGCAACTTTTGCAAGTTGTCTCAAACCATGATCCCAGGGAACCATACCCCAATGAAATATGAAAAAGACACTTTTTTTTTTGGTGAAAATTACTAGCTACATTAGTTAAAAACATGGCAGTACTTTCCCAAGCAGCTACCTTATAGTTCTGGCAACAGATCTGAACTGTTGTAGTCAAAACCAACGATGTCAAAATGAAGAGGTTATCAGAAAATACGTATAACAACAGCAGCAATATCATATATCAAATAAACTACTGGTATTTTTATTAAGCATCTTCTCTGTTCCTCAAACAAAACTGTACTTTAAGGAACAGAGCAGTAACACCTCACCCCTGCCCAAACAAAACTAGAAGTAATATACAAATATTTTTGTTCTATTATAATGTACTATTTTAATCCATATTCTAGATTGTTTTATTTTTGTTAGCACTAGTTTAATCAATCTTTTGTCAGACTGCTGTAATTCCGAAGATTTATGTAGGGAAAAGTCTGGTGTTGGAACTGAGTATTTTAGAAATTCATTACTGAGTAGATTATTGCTATTTCCATCTCTGTAATGGGTATGTGGAAATACTGAATTTTAAATATACATGTTCCAGGTTAAGAGTATTTCTGTTACACTTTTTAAGTCAAATTTACCACAGTATAATTTTGATAGTATTTTGACTTTACCTTAGCATCCTCTGGACTTTTAAAATTAATAATTTTTCCAAATTCTTTGGCATGGAAGACAGACTTAACTCGTTCCTAAAAAAAATCAAAATGGTAATTTAAATTTAAGTTAGTTATTTCAAGCTTTAAGAAAAGGATGCTATTTACTGTAAAGGCAGCTATAATGGTTCAAACAGCCACATGTACCAAGAACAGTCATCCGAGTATGTTTGCATCACATGCACATACCCTGAGAGAGATAATTTTCTGCATGAAGTGAACACTCCAGCAATAACGGACTCTCCTTTTTACCATGGAGTCCCTGGATAAGAGTCTATAGAAGTGTGTAAGAATGGAAGGCAGATAATGTACATGTGGTAACAAAATCCATTACTCCCCAAGATTTTAATTTGTAATTCTCCTTCAAGTCATTACTTGAGTGGACATTCCACCAATACTGACTTGCAGGTAGTGGACTTAGGTAGCAAAAACAGCAACTTAGGCTTCAGAAAGAAAAATGTAAGGAGTTATTTGCAAAATACAGTTTTCAACCATAGATTTCAATAAAGAGCATACTGCAGACATGTTAATGGATTCTGAAATGACTGCTGTGTAGGGGTAAAGATGGATATGTTATTCAGCATTGTCTGAAATGGCAGAAACGCTAAGAATTATTTCATCCTGTAAAAGTTCACTTGCAGTCAAATCCAGTTTGGAGGATTCCAAACCAATATGGCTCTGCCTTTCATGCTCTCTGCAATAGAAACAAATAATCTGAGTGAAAAACTGAATGACGTTGTGCACCATCAAGACTGTCCTGACAACCAATATGGGCAATTACACACGTGAAACTTATTAAAAACAGAAACAAAACACTGGCAGACTAATCTATTGAGTGAAACTAAATTCAATTAACATTTCAATAAAAAATTAAGATTTTTTATTAAGAAACTGCCTTTGTAAATAGCCATTGGTTGCCATCTTTCTCCATATGTCCTTTGTCAGCTTACCAGGGAAAGGAATTTTAAGGATTTTTTTTTAAGGAAAAACTGCAACTAAGAGCACCACTCTTCAATTTGTACTGAGAGGTAAAAGTATATGCCATTATGGTCATTTTTGAAGACAATAAAACCTTATTATATGTTCCAGAGAGCATAATAAAAACATTCTGCAATCTTCTGAGCCTTTTGTTGTATCACCATTTTCCAGACTATGAACACATCACAAGCTGGTGCAAACAAACAAAAAATTCCTAGGGCTCAAGGAATAATTTCATCTGCAAAGACCAAGCCACCATGCTGCTTAGAATTGCCAGAGACTTGTTATCTGAGGAGTTCACCCACACCAGATTTTAGCTCCCTTCTTTGAGTGCATCTCAAATACAAAGGAGATCAAGAACTCAAAGGAGAGTGAGCAGAAATTCAAATTTCAATTTTATAAACAGTAATACAAAAACACAACAAAACATAGTAAGAGTAATGTACCTTGGCTTCAATGCGCAATCTTCGACCATCAACGATGAATGGTTCTTTGGTAAATTCATCGTAAGTGTATTGCCATTCACATGTCAGCTGTCCAAATGCCCCTTTTGTCACAAATAACACACCACTAGGCACCAGAAAATAAAAGTAGTTTTAAAAATTAATGTAAAAATATTTAGAAGTTAACATGTTACCCTTGCTCTAGTGAATTCATTCGTCATTGGAAAATAGGTTTCATCTCACGACCTCTAACTATACAGCACACTTTCCAAAAGAGTGATTTTTGAAATATCCTGTAACATTTAAAATACTGTGTTTCATAGGAAAACTGTAACACTGCTTCAAGTTGTATTTGAGAAGGATGCCTCATACTTCACTGCTAGACATTGACTGTTCTGTATTATCCTTTCTTTCCTTCAATACACCATTGTAAGTGAATCTCACAGTTGAGTTGATTTTAGCCCAACCCAGTTTACAACAAATGCTTCTCAGCTAAAGAAATCTTAAAACCAATATGCCTTTTCCCTTGCTAAACAGGAAAGAACACTGAACACTCTTCTGCTGAACAATGACACTGTTGAAAGATTATTACCAGGACACTAGGTATGCCTTCCCCATTATTTTGTCTACATATTTGGTGACAGTGCAGTTACTGATTGGCAATCATCAAGGCATGCACATTTTGATGAATGTTTTAAGTACATATTATTCAGAGTCAAAACTGTTTACCTTTTTGTTACCATTAACAGATCTGTACTGTTGACCATAGCATGAGCAATATATCTGAGTTTTGCAAATCTTCCATTTTCAATTTTCTAAAAGAGATAAAAGTTTTATAGCTTTGAATATGCTAGTAAATTAATGTACCAATTTTGTGCATAAAAGGTACTTATGCTCCAAAACTATAAATGGTAACAAAGCACACAGCACACACTTTAAAATAAAAGGCTACATTCATCAAGTCAGAATATAATTAACATCTGTAATAGCTAATGTTCCAAACTCCTTGGTTGCTGTTAATACAGCTATGTAAATAAAAATCAATCCTAACCAAAACTGACAAGGAACAATACAATTTCTCAAAAAATTTCAGGACTCAGTTTTCTACACACTTTTGGTACACAATGAACTTCTGCTAACTAATACAGTTCTGAGACAACAAACTAAATAAAGATTCCTTTCCCACACTATGTCATTGCCTACAGAACATTGACTAATTAAATCAGAGAAGAAATCTATACCTAACTGTATATAAGCATCATTATCATGCAGACAGTGGGACTTACAATAAATACTCTTGAGGTAATACTTAGCATTCATCTATATTCTTTGGTTTCCCCATGAACTTAACCATTTCCTACTATTAAAGTGGATACTGTAGCAGAACACTTTTAATAAACAATACATTTTAAATATTGATGACAGCAGATTAATAAGTTTTTAAAAACAGAAGCTCTGTACCTCTCACATGACTTGTCAACCATTGGATTTCTGACTTTCTGACCAATGAGTGATTAACCTAGTGGTCAAATTAATATTGCTGCATATTGGATGGGAATAGCAACATGACTGATGGCATGCTTCCCAGCTGTTACAACTTGGAAGCAACACCAGATTAGAACAAACTAGTATGATTAGAATAAAGTTTTAACTACAAACATATAGCTTCAGATATGTAGGCCAAACTTTTAAAAATATCTAGATTAGTTCTTAAAACAGTTAGGAAAGCAAAGCCATTTAATGTGTGTTCCTCAAAACAGTAAAATAATGAAGACATTTAATTAGTGTACCCTAAAACTTCAAATTTGACTGTATGGATAATTCCACTTGCCCAAACACACTTTTAAACAATTATGTCTTCCCCAAAGATACTGGTTCTTTTTTGACTAAAATGCATGAATGTTTGAGTAGCAGGTTACCCTAAAGAGAGCTTTCCAGAAAACTCTTAGAAAGTTCAAATTATTTCTTTTTCCCAACTCGCCTAGCCTACAAAATCACAGTTACTGATCATGTGCATACTTACAGTGCCAGCATTTATTTTTGCAAGAGCTACAGTCAGGAGCAGCATCAATTGAGCAAGAAATGAGGAACTAAGGGCTTGGAAAATTAGCAATTATTTTTTTTATTTTTTGGAAACTACTTATTCAAGCTTTATCAAGGCATTGCTCTGCCTCTGAAATGTGTCTCCCTGACTCTTGTACTAAATAGAAGCTTCAACCTAAATAAATAAATAGCTAAAAAAACCTCTATAAAAGGTAGCATCTACAACATTCCAGTACATAACACACTGGATGGTTAGAAGACAAAGGAGGCTTTATGGGCAGATTCTGTACATCATGGATAGAATACCTGACCCACAGGTCAGCCTACTGGTCTAGGTCTATGTTCTGATGGATTTTCATTAGTGGTCTAGCAAGAAAAACAGGGAAACAGAAGAGAAGGTTGACAAGAACTTAAAGAAATAACATGTGGAAAGAACAAGGGTGGTTCAGAAGAGGTATAAGATACACATAACTGCAAGACACTGTGACAATGACACAAATATCTTTTACTGACCAAACAGATAAATATCACACAGAACGACCAGTATCTCTGTTCTGTTCAAATTAAGTATAGCATAAAAGCATTTAGCAATTTAGCCTTATTAGGATGGAGAGGATTTCCCATGTTGGAGGAGTCAACTTTCTCATGCTTTGCATAGCACTGAAGTAAGGCTCTCAATCCAAATATTAATCCCCCTTAAGTGGGATTTAGGAGAGGGGTGTTACCTCTTTCTGTCTTCTCATTAGTTTGTTAGCTAATTTTCAACAAGTCACGGCCCCTGCTGTAACTTAGCTTACTGATGACAAATGGGGAATTGTGAAAATTATTATGGAAGTACAGTACTTAACTATAGCACAAATGACAATGCTAGGCAAAAGCTATTTAAATGTATACCAAATTACACAAAAGCATTTCATTCTTCTAAGACTCCCAAACATGATTTGTGGAGCACAAAAACATTGTTGGCATGGGGAATATGCTGAGATAACTAGTCCTCATTGTTAGCTATTAGTCAAAAATCATAAATTCAAGTTATCTGTCTTTACAGTTTTGTAGACAACAGGAGTTAATTGGAAAATGAAACACAGGGAAATGCTGCACAGGCTATTTACAAAGGGAACACTTATCTATGCCAATGCTAAGCAGTAACTACTTTTAAATTTTCTGTCTTTGGATTTTTCTACCATTCATTTACAATCTTTATCCCTTTTAGCATTAGACTTATGCCTATTCAATAGGAAATACATCATAGAGGGATACTGCTGATAATTCTTATAAAAAGCTCACTACTGCATTCTGCTACCAAAGTGCCTTATACAACTTAAACATAAAATTATACATAATTGATCACTCAATACAGATGCATAAATAGTTCTCAAAACATCTATGGTATGTAGCTATTGTTTGGAGAAAGACAGCAACTTGGACCACTGTTTGATGATGCAAAATTATGAAAGGTAACATTGATCAGTCATTCTTTGTTCAACGTTAAGTTTCAATATTGTAAGAAAACACATACAAATTTTTTAAATCAGTGTCTGTATTTCAAATTAAAAACATTTTAATAACCTGATTAAGTATATGCAAATCTATTTTTAAAAAAAGACACTCCAGAAGATGTAAAGCATGAAGTAACACAAGAGCAGATCCCCTTCTTTGCAAATTCTTACCTGTAGTACAATTTCTTAGATGTCACTGCAATAATCTAACAGTAAATGTGATCAGTTATGCACAGATTTGCAAATATGCTCAATGTCTTAAAAGTGGTATATCTGCACTTGGGAGAAATTCCTAATCATCCCACACCGTCGCAATGTAATGAGTAGCAAGAAGAGAGGCCATTGACAAAGTTAGAAATTATACAGAGTGAAGTGTTAAATAGCGGAGGCAAAATTAAAACCTATCCTTCTGGTAACAGTTCTAAAAAATACTGGCAGTATGTGTGATACTTAAGTCAGAATGTTTGATATCCTTCTTGAACTCATCTCAGATGAAACAGTATGTAAAAAAATACTGAAAAGGCTGCTACACTGCTTAAAAAGTGGTTATAAGTCTGCTGTTCTCTCTTGATGTGAGATTAACTTTCATCTGGACTACCAGCATATTTCCCTATGAACTAGTCACTGTCCAAACGTGTGAGTTCTGAAGGCAATTCACTGTTGTTGCTAGAAACTCCAACCCTGAGTGCATCTTTCAGCTCAAATTATAAGGCAACTTTTTCAAAATCTGTAGAATTGCTAACCTGGTATAATTACCTACCCAGTCTTCCCCATAGAAACATTTATTAGTTCTAAGCAGTTCCCAGGTGACTTGTTAGATGCAGTTTGAATGAGTGCAAAAAAAGGGAAAAAACTGTTAAAGAAAAAATAACATGTAAAACATTCCTTTTTTGCCATACAAAATTCTCTCATCATTTATGAATAACAACCACTGATAATCCTTTATTACCTACTTCCTCATTTCAGTTATCCTAATGTGCAATGTCATTATACAAAATACAAAGCAATCTGCCATGCCCATGATGAGTTAGTATCTGTATTCAAGATTCCATATAGCCCTGCTGAGCACTAACTCTGAAACCAACCTGGTTTTATTAAAATCAACAGGAATTTGTGGTTCTGGTTAACATTTAGATCTAAGGCCACAGTATGCAAGACAAAAGTTAGGACAGCAGCTTTCTTTCAAAACACAAAAGTTCGACTTCACAGAAGAAATACAAATTGCTTATGCTGACTGGCATAATTATCTTGATCAATTTTTGATCTGAACACACAGGAGAATTAGTTTGAACAGCTGAAATGGAGAAACCATACTGACCTACACTTTCATCATGATGATCACATCTAGATATTCTGTTTCCTGCTAATAAAAGCAAAACTCTTGGATTTGTAGCATTTGAAGCATGATTACTGCATCAGCAGGGAAATGGAAGAATATTGTCTTTAAGCTTCAATCACAATCAAGTTAAAATAAAACTGAGTCATGTTAGCTTCCATGTTCCTCTGGAACAACTGGTGTTAGCTGTTTCAGGCAGCTTCTGGTAAATGTCTTCTGTTTGGGACTGGGCAATGGTTATGTAATAGGATCCAAATGTTGCACTTTTAAGTGGTAAGGATCCTGTTTTTTCCTTTAACCTAGACAGACAAGGTTTTCCAAAGCAGGACACATCATTATATCTGCGACTCAGTAAAGGGATGAGCAAACTAGATGGCATGCATGAATACTTAATAAGAGTCAGGAAAATGTCAAATAAAAATGAAATTATTTGAACTTCATAAAGAATATAATTTTATGAAGTGAAACCTTAGTTTTAGGGTACTTCAGGATATGGATGTTTATGTTTTGATTTGAACCCAGCTCAAGAGCAGTGAGGAAAAGAGAGAAAGGATTAGCATGACATATTTTTCCAGCTCCTCAGATATTCTTCCTGGTAGACCAAAGTGTGAATACTAAGGAACAAGAGCCTGTTCAAATCACTTCAACATCCTACCTGATCTGAAGCTCATGACCAAAAAGAATCACTAAACCAAAAGCTGAACACCTCCAATACAATAGGAAATGTTATTGAAGCACAGCTTTCTGAAGGACTGTCTTCTCTAAAGCAAGATAATTGTGTAGCAACTTTATATAACACAGTATAAGTGTTCTCACAGACTCACACTTTGTAAAAGCAAATTAAAAATAATAATAAAAAAATATTTTGCATGTTGGGTTTTGAGGTTGGGTGGACACTGACACAGAAAACCACCAACTGCACAGAGCAACTGCTAATGACTTAGATTCAAAAGCACAAAACCAGTCTTTCAGCTTTATTTCCTGGCAGGGCCATGACCTTGCAGGTCTATTGCTTCTGGAAATGACTAATAATAATTCATGTATAAACAATCTATTAAATCAGATCCCAGAAACTATCTAAAGTATCCCCTGGCACTGACCTACATCTACAGAGCATCTTGAGAAAGCCAGACCATCAGAGAATCCCAAACAAAAGGGATGTGCTGGATAACAACAAAGGTAAAGAGCACAGCCACTTATTCACCTCAGCAAGGAAGAAGTTTATACAAGTCAAAAGAAGAGCAAAATTGAACCCTTGGGAGAAGCTAAATTGTCAACTTGCCAACAGCACAAAATTTAGCAATCTGAGACAAGAGAAGGGTGTAGAAATGATGTGGCCCTATTTTGAGGGTCTGGTCTACAAATCACTCCATGTTCATAGATTGATGATCAGAAGGCTTTATTTATAGATAGGTAAGTAGATATATATTAATAAAAAGATGACTGAGAGAGAAGGAGAGATCAGCAGCTTCCACAGCAGGTGCTGGAGCTGTGATCCATCTCATGTCTCTCTCGTCTGTGTTTGTCCAGCACCAGAATGGAATGCACAACAAGAACAGAGAGGAAACCTTTAATTGGTCACGCAAACACCTTACCATAAAGATTTCTCATATTTACATTCTTTTCTCCTGGGAACTCCGAGAGTTCCCTTTAGAAATGGAGTTAACTATTTAGAATTGAAGACAGGTTAGAAAGAAATTGCTTTTTCCAGCTTGTCTCTGAGATTTCTCAAAAACTCACTGCCAAGTCATGACCACAGAAAGGCACTTAGACCTGAAGTTTTCAGAGACCGTACTGGACTCCAAATTCAATTCAGCAGTCTAAAAGGGAAGGGATGGGGGAATTACGAAGCCAAAAGTTAAACTGTTAAAATACTTTAAATTGAAGAAAAAAAATTCGAAAATATGGTCTCTATTTTTGCTATGTTGCTTTAAATCCCTAAAGAAAATAATCTCTAAATGTTTTGGTGGTTTTGTTTTAGTTTTGGATTGGGCTTTTTTTTTCCATCCTGAAAAAAGATCAGTTTCTGCTATTAGTTTTCACAGCTTTTTCTCCCATGACCTAAAGAGAAATTTAGTACTAATATTACTGATAGTAAAGCTTTTTGCTCTTTCAAATCCCCATATCCACAGATCCAATTTATTTCTTTTTCCATGTATATTCAGAGGAGCCTAGACTCAAGAGAGAAACATGTAAAGTACTTGTACAAAATTACTACACTTTTTATTAACAGAAGAACTTCAAAAATAGAATAATAGAACTATACTCCACCAAAGAGACAAAATACTCTAGGGCATATAATCATATTTGCCAACTCTACTGGCAAATTTTGTTAGTTTTGTTGGCCTTTTTTTTTAGTTAGGATTCTATAACCTTTCAATCTAGCAAGTAAAGAAAGAACTCTTTTCAGTTATATTGCAGTGTAACTTGGATTAGTAATATCTGACCCAGAACTACTACAATTCATGCTTAATTTTCCTTCCACGTTTGCATTAACTAGCAGGATTTTAAGTTAAAAAAATTTAAAAGGTCAATTTTTGGTCAAAAAGTGATGACATTTCTAAAGCTGTTTTAGAATGAGGAAGAAATATGTTTTTCTCATTAAATTGAAAATGCACTTTCTAGTAAGACTGGTCGTTACAGAAGAAAAACTATTTTACGGGATTAAAAAAGAAATTGCACTAAAACAGCACAAAGGAAAAAGATAATGTTAGGTTATTCCAAATTTTCAAAGCCCAGTAAAGTTAATTAAATCTCACAGTAACCTTTCCATAATGTTATACCTAACAATTTCCTCAACCTTGTGACATGTGTCTTTTTCCGAACTGAAGATCAAAATTAATTTCTATGTTCTTCAAAGAGATATGGGAGATCATTTGTACCTGAAACATTCAAAATCCTTCCCACAATGTTTCAGGCAGTAACAGACTGTAATACAGCCTTTCATTTATTTCTGCAAGGCATCTTTTTGAGGTGACAACATTACAAAACAAATAGCAACACATGACCTGTAGCAATCATAAGCATCAGGAATTTCAGCTAAAACCATCTCCCAAATTGAGTTTGTGCCCCCTTTTCTCTGTGAGATTAAAGGCAACAGAAAATTGCCCAAGAGATCAGCCTATACAGCTGTTTCTGAATGCACAGTGCCAGAATATGCAATCTTAACGCATTTCAGTGGTTCTTCGCCCAGAATTTTGGTAAGTGGAACCCAACAGACAATGAAAGAAATAACATTAAATATGCAAACATTTCAGAAGTTCTTATTGTTTTAGAGCAATGCTAACTGTTCAGATATTGGCAGAAGAATTAATTCTTATTATAATACTTACTGGTAATAGAATTATCTATTACAAGGTGTCTTTAAAGTGCAATACAAAAATCTGAATTTAGTAACAAACCACAATAAAGAATGATAAAACTGTGCAAGCATTTCAGTGAATACAGAATAAATATTTTATAAAGAAACCAGTAACTTATAAAGGTATTTGGTAGAATTTATAACACCAAATTGCCGTGGACCAGTGTTGACACTTACCCCTCACCCCCCATGTCTAGGTAAATAAAAAACTAAATACTTTTGCATATTACATTTGTTTTATTACACAGTGTCTTGAAGAACTATTGGTATTTTTTTACACCAGTCTGTGGTTTTTACATGGAGTTTAGTTCGGGGGTGGATTTTTTACTTTTTTTTGTTGCTATGAGAACAAAAATATTGACCTATGAAACAAATAATTTATAGTCAAAATAGAAAACAAAATAAACTGTTAGTTTACATGTTTAAGGATATCAAAAGATACACAAAATAAATATTTTAAAAATTATGGTAAAACAAATGATAAATGAAAAATTAAAGGTTTATGTTAAATGTTTCTTACAAAATGTCAGTATTTTATCTTTTAAATACTTTTATAAGCCATTTGGTGTTCCTACACTATCTAGTTCCAGGAAACATGAGAAACAATGTTGGAACAGAACAGATGAATCCATTTTAGATATACTTTAGACATGTTTATTTTTAAGAAGAAAAGCAGACAAAATACTTTTGAAATAGTAATTGAATAAAACAGTCAAAGAGCATTTTAACACCAATAATGACTGTACAACTCAGTAAAGTTTTACTAAACACATTTAAAGCAATTGTAAATAAACCCTGTTAAACACTTATATAAATGCAAAAACATTAAACACAGCTGATAAAAATACATCTGGAAATTAAGTCACGGTATTACTTATTTCTTCATATTATTCCGTACCATTTTACCTAACGTCCAGTTTTATCTGTAAGACTATCTTTATTATATTACTTGCTTGTTTGCCTAGCATTCATCATCATACAGTTTATTATCCCCACATTTTTTTTCACAGTTTAAAAAATAGGAATTTCATATCACAAAATCCCGATTTCTCAGCGGGTATTATAGCAGCAACATTTAAAACTTAAAGGTCAAAAGAATGCGACAAAGGCCATGTATATCTGTTACAATCCACATTATCCTAACTGTCATCATCATCACTACTACTACTGTGAGCCACAGTCCACTCTTTGTAGGCCTGTCTTTTCTGAAAGCATGGTAAGGGAAGAAGAAAGCAAAAGTATTAGTTTAAAAGTACTAGTTTGCCTGGCAAGTTTGTTAATTAAAGCAAAATAAAACCACAGAAAACAAAGAAATTCTAAAGTGACATCCTAGTTTAGGGCACAGCATGAGCACACAAAATAACCTATATCCTATTCCCTTTGATTAGCATATACAGTCTCTAAATCACCAAAAGAAGTTTTATTCCAACCTAATCTTGTAATCTGTTGAAAAGCCACAATACAGTGAGTGCAGTGGGACCAGTCACCAGACCTGTATGCATTATAAAAGGGGAGAGTAATCTTTTTGCCCATAAGAAAATATTATTCTATTTAAACTGTTTCAAATACTGGACATGCAATACACTGAGTCTCATGCAAAACAAAGTAACAGCTCTAGAACCACAAACATTAAAACTAAAAATATTAGTACATTTAAGGGTTAAATTAAGATTAAGACAAAATATCCAATAGGAAAATTTAATGTCTGGGGGAATAATATGGAAATCTCTATTTTCTGATTTGACTGTCTACAGGGAGAACTGTCTACTCTGCTCAGAGCTTTGAAAACATTTCTTCAAAAGTAATTATGCCTTAGAATCATCAGTAGCAAAAACTAATATGAAGCTAACAATTCTTCCGTTTTAGCTACTTTCAAATGGTGGCTCCCATCAGAAATATCAAAGGCATTACTCAAGGCCACACCTTAGTGTTTTTTAAGCTGGATAATTGAAGCCGTACAATACAGAAAAATTAGAATTACCTGTTACATGGCAGATTTTTGTAAAAGTTTCTCAAAAAAACCCAAAATACAAAAATGTACAAATTTAAGATGCAAAAGCAATGTAAAGTCAGCTCATTAGAGATTACTCTATTTGCTAGCCTTTGTTTCAGCAATACACTTTAATGCAGAAAATAAAGTGTTTTTCAATTTATTTTCTTAGCAAAAAGAGGATAAAGATTAGTAAAAAATTTACACTGTTCATCAGGAGTAGCTTTTAACTACCCTCTAGTTAAGGCAATACTGCTTTATAACACCAGCTATAAACTGGAGAGCACAGGTTACAGCTATCTCATTACAAGAAAGGCACAGGTACAGTATTTATTATCAAAGCACTTTCACAGTCTGCTGAACTACATCATCAGCGAATGGAACAGTGAACATAGCTAAGGTGCCCCCAACAGGTCAATCCTCTTCCACCAGAAAACGAATCACAAACTAATGAAATACAGGAGAAACTGAAACAAGAGTGGAACTCAACATGGAACAAATAGCTGTGGCAATAGTCAAAATGAGTCATAAAATTCTCTCCAAAGGCTACTTCATTCTTATCTACCTCTCCAGAAAGCTTATTCTGGTATGACATTTTCATGGCACACTGTGAATCCTTCCATGTGTATGTTTTAAAAGCTATTTAAATTCATGTAATCACTAATTACTACTTTATTTGTTATGGTTGAACATTTCTAGAAAGAAGTTTTATTTCTAACAGAGTTAAAAACAGAAACTCAGTAAGATGTGCGCGTCACAACTTAAATTATTTCCCTTTCTGAGGGGAATTTTTTGAGTCAAATTTGCTTAAATCATGGATGAATCATTAAAGAGTAAGTGCTGTTTACTTCCTGCAAACAGAATTCCACTTCCGAACTGTATGTTCTTCAATGGCTTCAGTATGACACAAATACAACTATTTCTAAGGGCCTTTAAAATGTTGTTTTACATAAAATTGAGACTTAAAAGTTCTGTTTAAACTATGTATTATAAAATTACTGAAAAAGCTATGTGTACTTATCAACGATTTTCACCAAAAAATGAAAAGGTTCTATGCCTTTTTCACTGAAAGGCATAGAACCTTTTCATTTGCACATATAAACCCTTTTCTTCCTTCAAAATGCTCTGTGTCTTGCATAAACATTTATAGATATACTGATATACTTTATGGTGTCTTCCTCAAAAGTTGTACCACAGCAGCCAAATCCCCAGTGTGGATACATGTCTAAGAAATTAAATGAAACTTCTTGACTAGTGAGTTACTAGTAAGAAGTGAATGGGAATTTAGGAAGTGGGAAATTCAAAAGTATTTATTTCTATGTATGAGTTTAAATGTATGTCAATTTATCTTTTATTGCTTTCACCTGTAACATTTGACTTCCAGTTCCATCTCTTAATCTGTAAGGCCTAATAACTCCATCTTCACCAAAGAAGCGAGGTGGGCGCAGGCTTATCACATCTTCTGATGAATCTGCAACCCTAACAAAGCAGAAAATTTAAGATACATGTCAATATCTCTACTCAACTCTAATATTTAGCTAAGGAATTAAAGTATTATGTTTAAAAAATGACTCATGCAACAACTGTTGTCTATATAAGCACTTTTGCATAGGAACAGACATTACATGAAATAGCAATAGACTCAAATCTATTTCAGAGAATCACTATTATCAAGTCAGATGGCACACAGCAGCACATGCCTGCAAATACTTAATTAGTGTCTAACTATTGCACTTCAAAACTGCAAAATTAAAGACAACTGTACCATACAGAACTTTCACTCTGATATTTTTCTTGCGTTTCTCTGCTAAAGAACTTAAGCAGGAAAACAAGAGACTGGCATTCTTATGGTAACAGAAGTGATCCAACACACTAACAGGGCCACTGAACAATTGTATTCAAAGTTACTAAGTGCCTCTTCAAAACAATCTCCTGCTTTGTTGAACATAACAGTGTGAGATTATCTTCAGCAATTAATATTACAGGGAGACTATTACAGTATTTAAATGTAGTCTTAACATAGTTCTGAGACTGGCATAATCTAGTGGTCTTGGAACTCATCTCATACAGTAGTAATAAAATATAAAGTAACTGTGAACTCATTTGAGAAATCTTTTTTTTCCTGCTTATTTGGGGTAAAAGTTAAAAATCATCAAATGACAGAATTCTGATCGCTGAGATTTTTACTGGTTTTTTCAGTAATGCTAGAAATAGCTGAGATTTGTGGCTGTGGTTTTTAAATTTTATCAAGTGTGTATTTTGTTAAAGAGCAACCTATTCATTATGTAAAATACATAGAAGTGATACAAAGACACAAGATACTACTAGTACTACTATTGTCTGTTTCATGCCATATGGTAATCTGTAAACTTATTTTACTTACTTTTTAATACCCTGAAATGTGCTGCTTGCCATATCTATGATTCCACCAGTGGGCCTAGCTACTGCTCCCACTAAGCCTTTTCCAACACCTTTGAAAAAACCAGCTGCTCCTTCTTCCTGAGCTCCTAAAATCATTAAAAGCAGTAAATCATTATAAAACAGAGAATTTTTCTTAAAATCGTAACAAGTTTTATTACCATTTAATTACAAATCTTATTTGATATACAACTGCCTAGTCTCCCACAAAGTTCATGTAAACAACATTTAAACTACAAGTCAGCAGGAATATAAAATCTTGTCAAAGAGTTTTATAACTCTCATTTACAATGTCTCATCAAATATCAAGAATCTACCATCGTGTGAATAGTTGATGCATCAAGACCCAAACTTACCTCTTATTGGTTTTGTAACTATTCCTGTTATGCCACTGACAAAACCCTACCAAGATAAACAAAACAGACATTAAAAATATGCTTCTAGATGATATTTTTCATTTTTAACTTTTTTTTTTCTACTTCATTGGTGAATAGTCTCAAAGTACATGTGTTGGGAGTATTCTAGAATTCACTACAAGCTAACAGAATTAGAGGCACCTGCTTCACAGTTTCTACCTTCTTTTCTACCCTCTTGTGTTTTTCTATAAAGCTGTCACTCAACTGCAGTTTATGCCTGCAAAACCAAAATTAAAATTAAGAAACATAAAACTAACTAAAAAAATTGAAAACCAACAACTCTCTGCTGAATACAAGTGCCTGTTACTCTTTTATGCCTGTGTAAAATTAATTAATTTTTGTTTTTCTCCTTACAGAAACTAGGCCTTTTCCACCACGAGTGATACCCTCTCTCAGACCAGTGGGTTGCTTATTCATGGCTTCTCTCCTTTTTTGCTGGTAATCCTCATCCATAGTTATTGCAGCTACTCCTTTTGCCATAGCACCTGTGATTCTTGAGGCAGCTCCTGCTAATCCACCTATGGGAATATAAACCAAATTAAAATTCCAATGCAATTTACAAACACTCACCTCTACTGTTTACTATTAGGCAAACTACCATCACACTACCGAAACTTACCAACAGCTCCCCCTACCAGTGCTTTAAGTCCTAGTGCCATTCCTTCTATAAATTCCTCAGGTCCTTGGATGGCTCCCTATGAGAAAAAAAGAACACATTTATATGAGTTTTAAATAGTACGCATTATAGATTTTCAAACCTTACATATAAATCACAATAAAAATGTAAGAAAGAGACAGATGACACTGGATGAGATGAGAACAGGATGACACTGAGTGATAAAGTGTGAAAGAACCCACAAAAGCTCCTGTGGCAGAAAGACAGACTATTTTAGAATACTAATTAATTCCCTGAAGTCTGCTTATTTTAGGGAGAACAAAAAAATGGTTAAGATTTATTTTAATGTACGAACTGTAAGAAATAGCCTTTTGGCAGCTAAGTTAAAGGGACTTCTCTGTCCTTTTTATCTCACTTGAGTTTTCCAGGCATTTTCACCTGCAACTTTCAAGTCTAACTCCAAATTTAAAACCAAAAAAGGTATCAATATAGATTTTCAATACAATGCCTATTTATCTACTTGTAAAAGGGTAGCAGAGAATTTTACCTGGTAAGGTTCATAGAAGAAAGCTTCTACTCCTTCAGACAAGCCTCTTATGAACCCAAATGGATTACCCAACACATCAAGGCCAAGAATAAGAACATACATCTGTTTAATAGCCTAAAATAAAAATAGTTATTAGCGAAAGTATTTCCTAAATTACACTAAAACAAAGGCAAACAGTGTAGTATCTCAGATTAAAACAGTGAAGAAACATGAGTTCAATATAAAAACCTCAAAATTGTGTGGAAACGTAGTAGTTGTACCAAAAAGATGAAAAAGTCAGTGAGTAAACCATATTACGCCAGCCAAGAAACAACAGTACTTAAAAGCATTTCAGCTACCCTTTGTTATTAATGATAGATGGATAGAAGAGAACTAATTCTTTTATGCAGAAGTATTTGTGTTGGATTGTCTCCACACAGGACTTACAACAGTACACAAAAGCTAAGAAGGAATCATGATTCATATAGTACTAATATCCAAGAAAATGCATTAGTATTTTAATGCCAATCATGCTCTATCAGAGCTCCATCGTGTTTGCTTCCCCTATCTATTCCAGCAAGCTGTTTTGTTATCCATGCCTCTCAGCAAGGCAATAAAATTCTATTAATGATTAAGTGGTTTGTATGCATTTATTCAACTTTTATACATAGATACAAGGATGAAAGTAATACCACTCAGTTTCATAGAATCAAAGTGCACAGTAGCACTTTCAAAATACCAATTTATTGGGACACTGACATTTACTTATTCTCACCTGTTTTGAATAATGCTTTATAACTGCTGATTGGAGCTGCTGTGTTGTGCAGAAGTGATACCTGTGCTCAAAGAATGCCAACCTAAAAAAAGAGAAGAGAGAAAAAGTAAAGCCTTACTATGCAGAGCAAAATAAAACTTACCATATGTAATATTGGTATAATCTTTGAAAGCGATTTTTACATTCATATTTTTAACCTACTTAAAGACAATATCTTGTACATCTGTAAGGGTAGCCCCTATACTCTTCAGCAGGAGATTCACAGACTGAAATGGTATCAATTCATTCTTTCTTTCTTCTTTGTTACTATCTTCTCCACCCGTACTAAGTGAAAAGCTTAAGTGTAACTGGAAGATAAAAGCGAGATTGGGAAATAACATGGTTAGTTGTTAGACGCATTATATCTCTATCTTTATAATCTTCTAGATGACTTAAAAATGAGTTAGGACATTTCTAGTCTGACTGAAACCAGTCTGACTTTGTAATAGAGTACACAAATACACAATGTAGGCTGAAAAAACCCAATGACATTTAAAGCCTAAGAAGAATTTAAAGTACCTTTAAAAAAACCAGAACTTGAAACTGCTTATTTAAGTTTTCAGAGAAGGTCTCCAGATTCTTTTAACTATAGTTTAGATTATTAGCGCATTTTAGTGTATCTAAGTTATGCCCAAAATCAAAGCAGACAGAAAATGGTAACACAGAATAGTGTCCAATTAAATAACACAAAAGCCTGAAAACAAATAATTACTAACACAAGTTTTGCAGATACTAAATAACTACCAGAATATGCACACAGGAAAAATCCTACCTGTGCACAACTGAAATAAAGCATTTGTTTCACAGAAATCAAAACAGAACAACATCAAGGAAAGTTGCTTAAATGGTTCTTTCATGGCACAAAATGGTACAAACCTATCCAGTAGTTTTCAAAATCAGATTAAAGGAAATTAATGCCTGTTTTGGACTCTCTGAAGACAATATCACGCACCATTCATTATGTTATAATGGAGCTCATTTCAGTGATACACAGTTCACCTTGCAGAATCATTGTCATTCAATTCATAACCATTCTCTAATGGTTAAGACTAATCTTTCACTAAAACATCAAGCCCATTTATTCCATCCTATCTCCTCCAAGTAATTTTTTTTGTCAAATATAATTTCTAACATCTCACAAGATACTGCAGAGGTGAAACTCAAATCGTTCTTTGATCTACTTCCCATGGGATGGAGGGGAGATTCTCTTAAGAACTGTTGTAGAGCCTATCAAGTCCTATCACAGTTGTAGTAATGTCAGCTACACATTAATGTCCTACCCGGGCTGTGTATGTTTTTTAGAAATTACATCATTCTCCAATCCGTAATACTGAGTGCAAACAAACCAGAGCATTTTGCAAGGAACTCTAAAATAATAGAACAAAAAAAATTACTTATAAAGAAAGTCATAGGGAGCAATAGTAAGTTAGCAGTGACGATGAAAGTACTTTCCCAGCACTTTTTAAAAATCTGCTGTTTCAATCTTTATTTAATTTCCAGTGCCAACTATCCTGCACAAGACAAAAAATTTTCAGAGAGCAAACTCAGTCTGTAATGTCAAAAAGGAATACCTTAATTGGAGAGATATGGAAGTATTCATACAAGCTGATTTGTGATGTATCCATTGATGACACACTCATCAGTTCTTCTTGAAGGGACTCAATATCCTTTTTGAAAAGTTGCAGCTGTAAATGCATCCGAAAAAGATATTACTTAAAAATTTGGAGTATGTGAAACTACTAGGCATTTGACTGACTCAATACATTGACTAATATTATATATACTCTGCTATGCACAAAGTCCTCTCATTGTCCCTGCATGATAAGGTTTAAAGCCTTCTTTGCATAGCATACAAGACGAGCATAAAGGAAACGTATCTATTTGATATTCATCTCAGGCAAAAGTAATTAAAAACCTCACAGCTTCATATTATTTCCAGATACACAGCAATTAATCATTGTTATGGACACAGAAAACCATTTATATTTTTTTTTAAATACAAGTTGAATAATTACAAATTTAAAATCTATTCATCTTCAAACAAGAAAAGGTTTCTACCTCTTGGTCACTTGGCACATCACTCTGTGAAAAGAATTGACCAACTGCATTTAGGAAGCCAAGATCTAATCTGAGATCCATCTCTTGAATCAGGACCTTGAAATACCTATACATGAAATAGAAAATAATTATTAAGGTGTTCTACAAAAACTTAAAACTTAGCATAGGGCATTTAGACCACTTACATATTACTTCAGGTACCATTCTTGGTGGGGTTTTTAATGCTCGGTTTATTGTTTGTTTTGGTGGTTTGGTGGGTTTTTGGGCGTTGTTTTGTGTGTGTGTGTATGTTTGTATTTTGTTGTTGGTCTTCCTTTTTTTTTTGTTTATTTGTTTTGGGTTTTTTTGAGGGATTCATCACTACTGGTGAAAAGAAAGCTTCCCACGTAAGCATAAGACATATGCATTTCCTAATAACCAGAACCATTTTAAACACATAGCAGCATTTAACATTGTATATAGCACCACACAGATTTTTTGCCTAAATAAAGACTACTAAAAAATCTGCATTAAAAAGACATCTAAAAATCCTTGCTTTACTCTTCAGTTATGCGTACGATAAAGGACATTGAGCTTTCATCTCTGTTAAAGTGGTCGGAACTTCCAAGACTGAGTTTGTGTTAAAATTACCTTTCATTATGTTTCCCTCTATAATAATTGTAATTTTAAAGCTTAATTAAACACAATCAACAGTAATAGAGATGGGACACTTCAAAATACTTACTTAATATGAGATATTTGTGAGTGTCCTGCAGTTCTCATGACAATACTGACATCAGTAAACGGTTTTGGTGCTATGAAGTTGTAAAATAAAAGGAGATCAGCACAGATTGTTATATGATATACCTAACTTCACAGGTTTTTTATGAAAATGTCATATACATTGAAGGTTTTCTTAATCCTGTACAACAGGATTACATAATGGATATGACTGGTTAACTACTAAGACAGGGAAAAGAGCAGGAACAGAAAGTAATGGGAAGACAAGGATGAAATGAATGCTGTTTAACTAAAAATGCAGCATTTTCAGTTAAAAGCAAATTAATATTGATATAATCTTAGATTCATATAAGTCCTTGAATAAGATTTTCCAATGGCTGATACAAAAATATAAACTAAACAAGCAAAAAAGAATTCAGCAAATTCATGCACGGTAGCTTAAAACTGATCATATTTAGAATGAACAACTGATATCCAACTAGCTTCTGTACAAAACTGCAATTAGTATTCTTGTCTCAGTCCAGAATCTCTTTTGATATTACTTAGGTTTTCCAAGTGACTTTGGTGTAAAAAAATTAATCAAAGACTGCAGTTCATCACATAGTATAGTGACATTGAGCTCTATACTCCAAGCAATGAAGAAAGCCATATAAAAACTAGACAAAATATAATTTGCCATCTGCAGAGCTTAAAAATGGTGCCTCACTTAACAACTCCGAGTTCAGGCACATTTTTTACGACTCAAGATTACTTCAGATAGGTTACTAGGTCATGCACTGCATGATACTGGAGCGGTAGGGAAATAGTGGAAGACTAAAGATGACAAGTGAATCCTCACTGCCCCAAAAGTCCAAATGCAAGTAGCATAGAAGCAGTGCATCAGATTCACTACCATCAAAATTCACAAGACTTATCTTATGAACAGACAAGTCTTCTCATATATTATTCAGCATTAAATTTTAGTTGTGGTCTGAACGCAATACCTCATTTTAAGCTTATATAACTTTCATGTTTATGTTCTCCAAAATCAATGAAGTAATGTGCCAAAAAGACACTCTTAAAAGGTATGATAATGACAAATAAAAGATATTTTCTTTTCTTCTGCTCTTAAGCGTCAAAATGATTTTCCACATATCTTCTTTGTAGATAGCTTCCTTACTTCCAACATTATTATCTTATCTGTAGTCAGAAAGCTCACGCAGACTTCGCCTGATAAAAGTGATAAATCTGATAAAACGGTTAACTTCAGCAAAAGCAAGTTATCTTGTTATTTTAAAAGGAAGGATTATGTTAAACTAGAACAAACCTGAATCCAAGGTGATGGACTTTGGAGGTTTAATAGGATAGAACACAAAGGGAAATATGGCTCCAGGAATCTGGTTTTGTATCTAGTAGGGGTAAGGATAGGACAAGGTGCAGCACATTAGCTTTTCAATAGTGAAATATTTTAAAATTAGGACAAACTCTAGAAATATGATCATTACCTGTAAGCTTCCACCAATCCAAAAGCAGAAAAAAGGCACTATTTTACTTAAAACATAACTATTTTCAAAATTTAATAATATGATTCTAATAATTTAGAAAAGCGTCTTTAAATTGGTAGTAAAAAATGGTATACAAAATTTTTGCAAAGGTTTTGTTTTTAAAAACTTTAGTATAGACGAGAAATTTTACCTCTCTTTTGGCTTGTTATACAGAAATGCTCCAAGAAAAAGCAAGTAAGATCAATGGTAAATATTTTTCTTCTGAACAGTCATAGTTGTCTTCCTTTTTTTTCCAAGGAGCACTTAAATAGTATTTTCAAAGATTGAGATGCACTGATGTAAATACCAATGATTACAATGAAATTGAAAACATGAGAAATCCAAACAATTCTAGAAATGAATCTATATTTCCATAAAAGCTGTTTTTTCTGAATAAAAAACCACTACTTTTTCACACAACTCACTTGTATCCTGTAAATTTGAATTCTGAAAGACTTCTGATGTGCAGAGGAACTGTATTCCACTTTTAAAGCCGGAAGATAATTTCTTCTGATAGGAATCTCATTTGGCTGTTGAATTTTCATGTTCATTCCATTAGGAGTTAAACATACCTATTGTGTTATTAAAGAAAATTTAGTATGCCAAGTGTTTTAAAATCCTGCTTTATATAATATACTTAAAAATTTACATTGTTCACCAATATTGTAAAGTTCAGCAGTAAATGTTCCGCAGCTTTTAAGTTAGATCTCATAATTTTCCTTTATTGAAAGCAAACAAATTTTGCCATAAATTTCAATATTAATAAAGGTACAAAATACTGCAGTATTTGGGGCTTACTGTCATTTAATACATAGCTATCCAGAGGAAAAGCTGAACAGTGTAATGGACTATGACTGAGGAAAAAATTGGATCATTTATCTAGCCAATGTTTATTTTCCTACAGCCCATTTCTAAAGAGGTTTAGAATTTATCCATAGACAGTGATATTGAAAGTATGATGTGCTTCTGCATTCCAGAATAATTTCTGAAATTTCTTTTTCAATTGAATGTGGTTGAATGACAGCTAAATCATTCCACAGCAAGCCATTTTAAAAATACAGGATTTCAGACCAAAAAAAAACCCAAACTAACACATTTACTGGTATAATATATGAACCAAATGCAAAGATTCCTTACTGTAATTTCATGCATATTTTGTACCATGGTCTCCAAAAATTACACTTCAATTTCAAAGTTAGGCACTATCAACAAAAAGTCAGCGGCAAGATAACAAAAGTTTGTGTAATTTTTCCTGCATTTTTTTTTAATAAAGAGACAAAGATGTGTTTTCAAACGGACTAGGTAAATCAATCATCTCAAATTTCACGCGAAGTTTTATCAAAGACAGCAAAATTTATGTATTATCTTTTTCTTGTGCATACATATAAGTAATAGAATTAGAAAACTATCATTATTACCAAAACATTCGATTCCAACTCAATAATCTTATTTTCTGAAGGACTTAGCTCACTGTAATCTTTGAATTCTTGTTCTAATTTATCAATTTGCTTAACACTCATTGGTCTCCATCTTGACTTCTTCTTGGGTTTTGTCTCCCAAACCACATCAGAACTTTGAAAACAAAACAAAGAACCAGAAGAGAAGAATTAGCTTTTTGAAAACAAGTTTTCAAAACCACACCTCCTTTAATGTGACTTTTAATAGGTTGTATCTAGGGAACAAGAAACTACAACAAAAAGCACTGCTTTAGCAAACAGAATTTATCCAAATCACCCACTACCTTCTCGGTACTAAAGGAGAAGCCAGTCTCTCCAATACGATAAAAAAAAAAGTGAACAAGTCTGTGTAACTCCCCATTTTGATGAAGACAGTTATGTAGTGACATTCAAGAAAGCTTGATTTCAACAGTACTGTCATCCATTGTTCTGCAAAGTCAGTGTGCTTTTCTGCTTATTCTCCTGCATTTATTTGGCATATGGAATTTACTAAAAACTGAAAAGTTCAAGTCAAGACAAAATGACTACTGCACTGCATCTTATTTTTGACAGCTTGTTTATTTAGTCTTTTCATCTAAAATAAATAGGTGGTGATTTTGTTTTACATGTTTCCCCTATGGCTTTCATGGTGGGAGTTTTGGGTTTGTTGCTTGTTTGGTTTTTTTAAAATATTATTAATGCAAATAATTAATCAACCTTAAAGGGCATTATATTTTTTTCCACTGCTTCTGTGAGAAGTTCTTGTGCCTGATTTCACTTTATAGCCAAACTTACGGCACAAAATAGGGCACAAACCAACACTATCAGGCAGGTGGAAGGTAGTTCTTTCCACAAATTACTCTACAGCCTACAAATATGTAGCTTTCCAGACACAGCCACCTAGCCTCTTTTAGCTATATGTGTGTCCATGTTGAGACACATCAACGGCAGAAAACAAAGGCGAGCTAAAAGTTCAAAACAACAAAAACTCGACTACAAAAAAGAGTACTATCTTGATTGCGGAGAGTATCTCTGGGTTTTTTTCTCTTTTTTTTTCTTCCCACCTTTTTTGTTTTTGTTTTTGGGTTTTGGCAGTACTGCCATCCATTTACCAGGAGTTTGACATCTCATCAGGGTTTGACAAGAAAACAGAACCAACTATAAGCACTGCTAGACTAATGACTATGGATGACTGCTTCCGAAGAGAAACCAATTTAGTGAAATCTCAACACTACTGTGTATCTAGGCAATTACCTGCCACTTTTAATGGAGTGTTTATACTGTCTAAATATCAGAGCACAGTCTCTCAGGTGAAGGCAAGGACTGGAATTTTCTTAGGACAAGATGGGTGAAGCCTAAGTGTATGTGAAGCTTATACTTGTTTGCTTTGCAGTGCAGTGCAAAGAATTAATAAAGAAAAAACAACCCTCACTTCTGTCAACCTCATAACTGTGAATATACAGAAGGGTGTGGATTAGGGCAATTATATTCAAGTGTCCCTTGATGATTCTAAAGAGCCGCTGTTCAACTATATGATAGCATACATTCCTGAAGCATTACATAATTTCTTTTCTGTTTCCTTCTGAAATGTTATAGTAGGAAACCCTAGCAGTAGAGCTCTGGATCACCATAATTAATCAACCAAAACTAAAGAGACATACAAGCTTTGGCATCAAAATTTCCAACACAGAATTCAGCTGTTTCTGTAGTGAAGGCAACAAAACCCACTGACACAAACTATCCACAGACCTTACTCCTTAAAACTCTTATTATCACTTCTCAAACTACATGGGCAGGAAATACTTCTGTTCAGTGCATTGGGAAGTCTGCCTCAGAGAGTTACAAATACATGTTCCTAAACCACATACACCTAAATACAGAAAGCATATGCAATAGCACAAAACACAGTGAAAACATTTCTCTTGACAGCAGGAAAATATAGTGATTAGGTTTGAATATTATTAGCCCAGAACTCTCTTTCGTCTTTCATGGGAAGCCAAAATGAAATTCACTGAGTGAAAATACCTGAAGTTAAACATTTTAGATTGTTGCACACTAAGTAAGTTACCTTGTAATTCCAATGTAGGACACCTCTTGTTTTGTATTATTATTAACCAATGAAATTCCAACATCTTGCAAAGACAGAACAATTTCCTGTTCTGCTAGTTCTGCTTTTACACTTTCATATGTCACCTTAAATACATTCTCATCTTCAGTGATCAGGACAATACGCTGCAAACCTTCATAAAATGACATTACATAGATTGCTTTTCTAGAATCCACATTGAGTATTTCCATTTTGTCCTATAAACAAGAGAGGAAAAGTTTTTACAACTCTATTCATTGTTCTACTCCACAAAAAAATACAAAAGTCTTAGCAACACAACAATGGAAGACATTTTTTTAAGGTACAGGAAAAAAAGTAATTACAAAGTTTTACAACGGTCTCTCACCACACACACTGTCACTTTCCAGCTGAAGACAATGCTTACTGGCATGAGCTCTGGCAAACAAAGTGTTGTTACTGTTATGTGTTTGGAACTCATACATGTGTATGCTGATCAGACTCATTGAATACGAAGCTTCATGCGTACACCAATGAAACGGACAAATAAATATAAAATTACACACCCTTAAAAGGAGATTTTGATAAAAACCTTACCTCTTTTGGGGCAATTTCCTCGGTTCTACTTCCACATCTCCATTTTAATTTTCTAGATCCTGTTGGGTCTGCCCAAGTATACAATACTGCCTTATTTGGCTGAAGGCAGTCTTCCAGTTCACTGAGGGAGCTAGAACAAAGTAATTTTAAATTCAAATGTCAATTAATATTTTGTGTCAATGACCTTTGAATTCTATAAGAATACTAAATATATTTTCAACTAATGAAAACAGACCAAAAATAACATTATGCATGAAAAAAAACACAAAACCATTCTCAGAACAGTAATAAGAGCAAAGATTTGTACTTTAAAATATATACATATACTTTAAAAAAAGTATATACAGTAGATTTTAAATACACATTTGCTTCCCCCCTTATGATCAACATTTTCAGACAAATGTGTTTTAAACTCTATTCCTTCTCACATAAAGTTAAAAACTGGCAGATTTGTCTTTTCCAGTTGTCTGAAAAGAGGCTACGCTAGGAGAGGAAATGGAGAGATGCTGATCTCCTCTTGCTGGGATCCACTATGCCAAGGGACCTTTATACTGGACATTAGGGAGACTTTCTTTCAAGACACTGGAACAGGCTTTCTTGAGAGGCAGGAGATGCCCCTTGACTTGGACAATATCCTTAATAACACGCTTTAACTTCTGATCAGACCTGAAGTGGTTAGGAAGTTGGACTAAATTATAGCCCCCTCCACTTGAAATATCGTACTCTATTCTAATTACATTAACACTAGGGATGCCCACAATTCATCTAAAAAGATGAAGTTACTAATCTTTACAGAGAAAAACCAAACAAAACAATCATATTCTTCAGAAAAACAGGAAGCAAACAGGATTTGACTAGCAACTCTTCCACTGTCCAAGTGAAAATCTTTAAACACTGCTACGACTGACTGAGAGGAAAAAGGAGTAGAGACCGTTCAGCTTTAAAGAGAATTAGCTCAAGAATGCTGCAGGTATACACTTCTCAGCATTGCACAGTTACCTGCATATGGTGGCAAAGCATTGCAAAGACAGTACAGTTTGAGAACAGAATAAAAGTGTGCACGTGCAGAGCTAAATTTCACTGATTGCAGAAAACTAGTATTTGTTAAAATTATCTTAGTTTTGGCCTGGCTTGGCAAAATTTATGTGACTACCTCTCATTTTTTTACCTCTCATAACTCACATAAGTTTAACCCATTCTTTCAGCTAAATCTCCCTTGTTACTTATTCTGCACAGTCAGCACCTGCACAGTCCCAGAAAGCACATCCTTTTACACCCCGCAGGAATGTAGATGTAAAGGCCACAAAATTCATATAAAAAGACACCACAAAATAGCTCACTTGTAGAACTACCTAGCACTATATAACATTGCTAACAATCCATCGTCTTCAATTTACCAAGCAAGAGATTTTAGGGTGCTCTGACAAAATTAGACAGCCACTTCTTTAAAACAGGCTTCTTTAGAGAATGCATGCTTACAATATACAAACTTACAGTTCACATATCTCTGTGCAAACATCCACACTAAACCTCTTCATACATACCTTTGTCCATACTCAATAATTTCCTCTTTGGTGTGGTTTATCAACAGAAATGGAGCTGCACCATCATGGTAATCAGAAAAGGTAATCACCGTAGAATGCTCAGTCATATTAACATCCACTGCAATTCCTCCAAGCTAGCGGTTGTAAAAAATTGCCAAGTAAACAACGGTGGAATGGATTTCCAGCAAAGCAAATGTAATTTAGATATTTTGAAAACTTTTCCTCTCATCATAAAATAAAACTATCATAGAGTAAACCTAGTCATTTTACTATATCTTCAAAATATTTACTTGATCAAAATACTAGGTAGCAAGTATTACACTTAGTAATTAAAACAACGCAGGAGTTCTGTATTGTGAAAAGTTAGGCTGGCAGTAGAGGAAGTTTCCTTATTACAAGCATACACATATATGCCTACAAAACACCCACCTACTTAAAAACTACTGCTAGATGAGACTATCTGCAACATACAAGTAAATTTAGTAGAATCAAAGTTACTTTTCAGAGCAACTCAGTGTTACTTTAGGACTTATTAATACTTCTCACAAAGAATACTTGCAAAACAATCTGCATTTTAGCTCCCGTAGGACTGATCCCAAAAGAAGCACTTAAAACAGAATACCTACTTATATCTGTACACACACAAAAAGAGAGCATGAGAATAAATTTGCATAAACATAATCTTTTCCTCAGCTAAGATTTTCCAATACATTATTGCATGGGAAAAAATTTGAGAAGGAAAATTAAGAAGTGATTTATGCTGTTTTACCTAACATGTAAACATGGAAAGCATCATGTTACCTTATTGTCCAAATGCAGTAAAAGACAGTTTTCTTGCTGATCAAAATTTATCTTCTTTGGAGGAAGATCAGAATTTTCAACTCTAACAAGCAGTTTGTTGGCATCATTCTCAGGCCAAAAGGGAATGCACTAGAAAAGAAAAATTAGAAATTTCAAAGTGAAAATACAACTGAGGTGTCAAGTGCCATTCACATTAACTGTAAATTCATCTACTAAATTCTATCCGAAGATGCATTGATCTGGATCAAAAACCCTATTTAAAAAACCTAAAAGTTATTACTTACCTGAATACAATAAATTCAAAGGAAGTCAAGAAATAATTCAGACTACAGTGAAGAAAGTGAGGAGTTACGGAGCTAAGCGAAAACAGTAAGACTTCATATTCACACAAAGAAGTACATTTAAAATGGATAAAGTACATAAAATCCAGAGTATAACACAGCTACAATGAAAATGCCAAGCTTGCTAAAAAAAAAAAAAAAAGACAAAACTGTTCTTCCATTAGCAAAACTTTTTCCAAATAAGTATAAATTTCAAATCAATCTTATAGTGACAAGGAATGACAAAATAGGACACTAGCATAAATGCCACCCCAGAGTAACTTGAGTATACAGGACATCAGCTACTAGCAGTCCTTTTAAAAGTGCCTCACATATATTTAAAAGTACATACACACATATGTATGTGGAGCATTCGGTAGCTAAAGCAGAGCGCATGTTCTGCTAGTCACATTTACAACTGAAATCACAACCACTATGGATTTTAAAAATCTCACAAACAAACTCTCTTCAACAGTTCACTTGCTAAATGGAGATGACCAGGAGGCAGAGAAGACAAAAGTTTTAACTGTAACTAAGGAAAAGTCTCTAAGAGTCCTGCCACAAGAACAAGCTATGACTAACAGTAACTCTCAGCTATCAAAGACCCCAAGTCTGCTTAGATAGACCATCTTTCCTGCATTTCAAACTGTTGACATGCAGCATCCAAAATTTGAGAACCATCTTTCTCTAACATAGTTTAAGAAATGAGAGGTCCATATTTAATTGCATCTGAATCCTAGAATTAATTCTTCAGTGGTGAAAGACTAGTTCACCAACTTACCATGCCACTAAGTTCCCTTTCCCATTGTTTCTCACACCACAGGAAGCAGGAAGACAAAGGAAAAAAATATAGTTAAACGGTAAGATTGAAGGTGTTATTTATATCAACATGTATCCCACAGACAAAGGAAATTTAAACTATATTGTAAACTAGCATAAAACACATCAAGTAAGTCTCAACATGGAATTTATTGAGCCCAGAGGAAATTCAAGCAGAATCAGTCAACAGTAAATGAAAGTTTAAAATCCAGACCAAATAAGTAAAAAGGATTGGCTAAATAAGACATTACAGAACCAACTACAAAGAACTGAAAAAATTAATTTTTGTAGTAGACTTTAGCTAGATTGTGTCACATAATGATGTTGTTTTCAAGCCTTTTATCACACACTTGCTAAGTGCTTATATTTACATAACAATTTTGCTCCCACAGTGAGATCTTTAAGTCATATTTAGCAGTGGTCTTATTAACAGTCTTCAACAATATCTTCTTTCTCTAAGGATATATGTTGATCAACTGCCTTGCACTATAGTCAAAGGACTGTCCTTAGCAAGCCACTGCACACTAATCACCGTCCAACAGACTCTATTGCAATCTTTGAAGAACAATGAATTTTTCTAAAAATAGTGATTAAGGTTTCTGATATATTTATGACTTTCCTGACAAGGAAGATGTCTCAGAGGAGATTGGTTCTACATAAGAATTGCTTTTTTTTCTGAAAAGACAAGTTATCTGTCACTAAGAAATAAGAATGTATTAAAAAAAAATTAGCAGGAAATGCTCTGCTTAACTTAAAATGACAAAAATACAATAGGGGGAGAAAGGAGCAAGACAAAACATGCATTAATATTTCAGCAAGCTGCTTCATATTTTGAAGATCGACTTAATGTAAGAGACTTATGTGAGAAATACTCAAAAAAACCCCCGGCATTAGTTCAAAAAGTAATCTAGACAAGCAGAATAGCAGAGCTCCCCATTTCAGCAACAGAATCAGATCGAAATTTTCTCCTGGAAATTGTCCCGGATTAAGAACAGAGATAGACCAAAGACAGACCAATAGAGGCTTGACATTACCTACATTTAAAAGAGACGAAAACCACACTGGATTAGGCAACTGAATTACAAAAGAACAACACTGACAGACCACGTTGTCACAAAGTGGATTTTTAGAGACTGCCTATCAAAGGGAAAAACACTGACACAGTGTGAAAACAGGATTTAGAAGGGGTTACAGATTCTTCTGTTGACCTGTACTGCTCTATTTGGTAAACTCCCCTGGATACTTTATAACTGAAAGAAGACTAAGATTAATTAATGCAATGATGAAATACTTAAGAAACACTGACATTTGTGGGACAAACTAGAAAATTCTGCAGGCATACGAATTAAAGAGCCAACATGGGAAACCTAGAGAGGATATATGCAGAATGTATTTCAACTTTCAAAACTATTACCTTTGAGTAGTTTTTGCAGTAGTTTCAGAAGTTTCTGTAAACAATTTAGCTTATTCTAACAACAAAGATATATCACATATAAAACACAAAGCAAGAAATAATACCATCTGACTCTATTTCCTAACAGTAAGAAATTAGATATAATGTTGCCCATAATACTACACATACACTACTATACACTATACCTATTGTCATTTCAGACCTTTATAAATTAACCAGATGAGGAATCACACATGTAAAGAACCCAAAAACTATGGAAGGCCAAGCAAAAGTTTGGTTCAGAGGAACAAAAGAATAGTAGGAAAGAGAACAAACGTGTAGGCTTATGCCAAACAGTCCATTGTTGAGTAAAAGAAAAGAAATTTTTTTTAAAAATAATGATAAGCATAATGGGAAGCTGAATTGACTTCAACATTTAAAGATCCAAAAATCTTTATGCACACTTAACAAAAATCACAACGGAACAACATATCAATTTCAGTAACGGAAATGCTACTTAATAGCATGTCTCTAATGACTGTATCATTGAAGATAATATGCACAGCTAAGGAGCTTGTACTGAAGGTACTAAAAAAGTATTAGAAAGATCTGTTTAGGAATATGATTAAACATATAATTTTCTAACTTTTGCAATTTGGTTTGCAAGCATTTTTGGTAACTACTTGGAGTATATACAGCACTGAGGTGCTGGAGAGTCTCCAAAGAATGGCAATGGAGCTGCTGAAGGATGTGGAGCTCAGGTCCTAGGAGGAGTGGCTGAAGGAGCTGGGATTGTTTAGTCTGGAGAAAAGGAGGCTTAGAGGCCACCTTACCGCTCTCTACAATTGCCCAAAAGGAGGATGTGGCAAAGTGGGGGTTGGTCTCCAAGCGTCAGGACCAAACAAATGAGCCTCAGATTGCACCAGAGGGCATTTAAATTGCCTATCAGGAAAAATTTCATCACTGAAAGGGAAGTCTGGCATTAGAACAGACTGTCCAGGGAAGTGGTGGAAGCACCATTACTGGAAGTGTTAAAAAAAATTATGGACATGGCATTTGGAGATCTACTTTAGTGGTGATTTATTTACGGTGGTGCTAGGTGAGTGGCTGGACTTGATACCTGATCTTAGAAACCTTTTCCAAGCTTAACAATCCTGTACTTCTACGATTCTAAAGGAACTCAACTGGGCCTTCAACCACACTATTTTGTTAGGCTAAACTCTGTTTTGGATAAGGGGAAGGCGAAGGGGGATTTCACTCTTCCCAGGAGGCACTACAGTTTTAAGAAACCTCCAACACTACCCCAAATGAGCACTGCTTTTCCTACATGTCCTGAAGGAGGGCATGATGGCCCCAAGACTCAACACACATACAAAACATAATTGTGTGACACTGCAATGCAAACAGCCAAGATGCATACCCAGTCTACAATAGTCTCTACCTCTACAGCACAGACAAAAGCCCTAAACCCATTTTCACACCACTTGGCCTGAAGGTCAGGGATCCCTTTCTAGGAAGCACATGTTAAGCACTTAAAAGCAGAAGTGAGACTAGATCCAGAAGATCAATCTCTCTGAACTGATCCACGTGAAGGAATTTCTTCCCATCCCAAAGAGGCCTCATGCATACCAGATCAGTCAAAACATTCTACCACATACCACTGCTAAACTGAACAGAAGCTCCAATGCCACTGCAGAAAGATAATACAGTAATAATATAATATAGTAGAGGTCTTCATCATATTTATGATGCAAGGTGACAGAATGAAAAATTCCAATTACAATGTAAACTAGCTTTACAGTATGTAAAATGCACCTAATGCACCACTGAAAAATGGTAAAGGACACAGATCATTTATTGAAAAAGCACAGTATAGTCAGGCATTGCCACGAGACACAATACATGGCTCATGTTTTCCACCAGTGAGTGTTCAAACTAATTTTTTTTCTTTAGCAACAAAACTTGGAATAGGTTCCATTATAAGTTTACCTGTTGCAAAACAATGGGAATCCACTTTTCCTTGCCTTCTTCAGCTACTTCCAAGGTGTATTTACTTCTATTTGAAATCATAAAAAATGGAGTGAAGGTTACAATTCTAGTAATATTGAAACTGCTGTTGTTTATGGTGACACCAACCTGTGAACAGAAAGACATTATTTTAAGTACACTTTTCTACCCCATTTATATCTCCTGAAAATAATGAATTTGAAAGATAAATTTAACTCACCTGATATTCCTTTTTATGACTCTTGCATTTCACAGAACCATGACTTCCAACAGTGTCCAGTGAAAACTGATCTGACAGTTCACTGTCAGTTACCCTAAGCTGAACCTATGAAGAAGCATCCTGAATTAATTTTCAATTTACAAGTCACAGACAACATTTAAAATTTATATATAAGTATGCATAAACATAAATGGAAATACTGGTGTTTCTATTGAAAAGTAAGGACATAACAACTGCCAGTATAATCTCACAAATGTATTTTCTACCATGCTTAGTTATAACCTATGTGGAATAAGCAATTTAAGTGTAAAACATTCCAGAGGAAGCAATCACATAAGGATCCTTTAAAAAACTTATCATAATTAAAATTTCAAAGGAAAACCAATGCGCTCTTGTAATCTTTCTCGTATCATTCATCCATCAGTAACATTCAGCATAAAAAAATTCAGGAAACTCAAATGGTGAGCTTAACCTTAGCATTCTATGAACCCAGAACCAATCTACCAATCACCATTGCAACTATCATTTTTCAAGTACCACAGCTTTACATTTCCTACACGACTTATTTTATGTCTTATTTGGAGTGAGAACCTTTACTGACAGTTTAAATGCAAAAGGAAATTGTTTTATTTATAAAACACTTCTCGGTGAACTTTTTCTTTCAAAGTGAGAGTCTCTTTCTTAACAACACCTCTGATAATGTAAATTTCTTGTATCTCAAGTATATCTGACAAACCCTTATTTAGAACACTGTTTTTAGACAGAGATATTACAGGCTTCATGCCCTTTACAGAGCACAAGATTAAAGTGTAAAATTGCTCTCATACAACAACATAAGGGAGTACAGAGCTGACAGGTTTGCAAAATACAATACCTTATTATTTTGAAGGAAGTTTTTAGGCTGGAAAGTAAAAAGCAGGGGCTTTTTGTAATCTGGAGGATGCTTGCGGTGAATACCATCAGCTTTGTATTGTAACATTCGTCCAGTTTTATTCACCATCCAGTAGGGACTGTGAATTGCTATAATCATCTGCCCGGTTGTGTAGGTCACGTGAACAGCAATATCCAGTTCAGTCTTATCCAGCTCTGTGACACAGTGAAATGTTGTGAAGCTGATATCAGGTAGATTGCTTTTTATATGGTACTCGCTTCTCCAGTTTTGATCAAGGTAGTTAAGCAACTGCAAATCTAGTTTTGTTTGGTCCAAGACTGCATTATGAATTTGGGCTGAACATCCTTCTTCTAGAGTGTCGTATTTGTTCCCATTTCCCTTAAAAAGACAAGCAGACACCAAACAGGATAGACTTACATGAATCACACACAAAATTCATATAAACTTTTATTTTTTAGTAGCTTTAAAAATTAAGATACAAGTTATTTAGGTACAATTTTAAAATACCTTTTATGCTATTTAACTATGTTACTTTCCTAAACATCTACCTTAAAACAACATTTTGCAATGAGAACCCTAATGCATGGTCATCAAAAAGCCCATGTGTCACCAAATTCAAATACACAAATGTTCTGAAATGACAAATTTCCTCAAAACACTATTTTCTTCACTGAATTTAAATTTTAAGAGACATACAGAAAAGAGCCTGTTACTTCCACACATTTGGTACAAGCTACAGTCTCCAGTCCAAGAAACTGCTTATTTGCGACAAAGTTTTACATTCTACTATTTGAGCTCAAATACTATATATAAAGATCATCTGAAAAAAATATCTGTCTCCCAACTGTATTTCTATTTTACTAAGTGACATTAATAAGGAGTGGGACACAATTATACCAGATCCATAGAATGAAAAATACCATCCTGAGGAATCAATGTCTACATTGCCTGTTTTAGGTATTTTACTCAAGACTGTCTCTCATCTGGCCATGGAAAGAATGTCTATTAACAGTCAAAGTGCACTTAATTGCTTAATTTAATCTGGAAACAACTTGAAGTCTGGCACTAGGCTGCAATTCAAGCCAAAACCTGGCAAAAAGGCAGGCCTGTGAGAATTTCCTAAAGGTATGCTACTGCTGGAAGTCACTGACTGCACATAAAATGCTAACATAGGGTGATCCACTCGAGGCACACAGGAAATGCTGCACTATTTAATTAGGCTCAAGTTGCACTTGAGCAACTGAATAACTCTCACAGGGCCAAACTCTTAAAGTGTTAAGTTTTCCTTTGCATACATATCAAAAGAAATGGCTTAATAACACCACATTTCACATTTGGTGGTAATATTTCAATTCTGTAAATACAGACTTTTTTAGATTATGTAAGACTTGCCCTTATAAGATTTCTGAACTTGCTTCATAAATACTCCAACACAATCCCTTTGTTCTAATCTCCATTTCAACCAGCTTTCACATTGTAAGTGGGAAACACCATTAAAATTCAAGCATTTTGTAATTACCTCTACAGAGTAAGTTATTTGATATGGAAGAAGATTGCGGAGAAGAACAGAAGGCCATAAATGCACAACATATGGAAAATCCCATTCATCTTCTCCACATAATGAAGATGTCAATGAATCTTTTACAGGAACAATATTGATGATAAGTGAGTTGTTAGTTGACCTCACAGATTGGCATTTCCTTTGCAATAAACTGTCAACATTTTTCATAATTTCATCAAATGTAATTCCTTCACACATATCATATTCTCCACCCACTTCATTTTCTTTGGCTAGTGGCTGCAAACTCAGTACGGATCTGTAAAGGAAAACATTTTTAGACACTTAATATGGGTCATATTAACACTTAACATGCAACAGGAACAGTGTAATATTATTTGGATTTAGGAAGATTTCTAGCAGTAATTAATTGCCTGCCTTTGTCTTGATTAAAGGAGGAATCAAAAGATGGACTGGATCCCAAAAGTTTATACTATTGTATAGCTGGCTTTTTTGTTCCATACTTCCATATGCCTCCCCTACAAAGAGAGGGTTATTGGAGATTCTTATGAAGAGACTACTGAATTTCCTTACAAGTTCTACTCTGTTCCTGTTCCAAGCTAAAGGTCTGGATCAACAACTTACTCCTATAGTGGATATGCAGAAAGCGCCCTTCTTTTCAGTCACATAAAACATCAAGTTAGTTCAGGGATTATTTACACACATGGCTTTTATAAGGCAACAACTTTAATCCAAGACAGCTGCTCCTGACTGAAGATGTTTTGCTTTAACACATTTCCTGACTGCCTAGTGGAACTCATCTGTGCAATGAATCAAAACATCACTAAATCTTACTAATGAAATACAGATAGTTAGAAATATCAATGAATTAATGAATCTACAGTAAAGCATAATTTAAGTAATGAAGAAGATACAGAGCTTTCATTGTAATAAAATGAGGAGAGTGTTTGGGCGAAAACAGAAGGAAAATGTCTCTGCAACCATAAAAAAAAAATCCATCAAAGCAAACCTACCTACCTAAAACTTGGTGACAGTTCAGCTAAAATGTACATGCAAACTCATTGCAGTTTTGTCATTAGCTTGAATGTCATAATAGCATAGCTATACTATAAGCCAAATTCTTCTAAAGTTGATGAGTCTTTTTTCATTTTTGCAGACTAAGTGTGTACCTTTTAATCTTTTACTGCAGAATCAAAAAATCAAAAGAAGACTTTCAGAAAAAAAAAAGCTGCACCAATTCACCAAACATCATCCCACTAAGAAGTGCACCGTGTGAATTACAATCACTGTGTTCCAGAAGTACCTGAGCTCAGATTCTTAAAGTAGCTTAGCTAATTCAACTTGTTCATAAAAATGGATTTCAAAATTCTTCCAATTTGACAGTGGAATAGTACTCTGTTTAACTCAAGACTACATGGCCTGAGAAGATCCTACCCAACAATGACAGCACAGTATTATTTCAGTATTAGGCAGCAAGGGTAAACAACATTTTTAGCATAATTGTATGGATACAATAATCAAAAATGTATGAACATATTCTGCTATAAAAGAAAAATACAGTAAAGTACCTGTAAGAGGAAAAGGGTATGTTGAATTCATTTTCTGGTGAAGCAGTCCCTAAACATCTTCCTTCTTCAAAAACATTTAACGGGATTGAAAAGTGATTCCTTATCTATGTAAAATAAAAATCCAGCAACACACATTAGGAAAAACTGTAAAGACAAAGTATTCTGAGCTTAATAAAGTAACAATGAGAAGTCTTGTTTTTCATCTTACCCATTAACTATTCAAGGTCATTATTTCAGAAGAACTGTCTCTAAAACAGGAAATATTTTAAAATGATGTGGTTGTGCAGTTTACTGCTGCATTTTATTTATGAAATAAATATATTAACTGTAAAATGTTTTTCAAGGAGAAACACAAGACTTTGAAAAACCAAAGACAAGTAAATCTCAACTATATGGTAACTTCCCAAACAGTGGTCTCCTAAAAATATAACATACAAGGTTCAAAAATCCATATACTGAAAGTGAAAGGGAAGTCAGAAGTTTAAGGTTAAATCAGTAATGCCCATTATCATTCAGAGGCATGTAGTCATCTTTCTTGCAAACATTTTTTTTATTTATTTCAGGATTAATTTAATGGCATTAATTAGCTCTTAGAAAAAAAAATAATTCAGAAAATAATCAAATAGTAAATTTTGTTATTAATCAAGTCATTTTGAGTGAAAAAAAGCAACTGAAATGTAACAATGTCACTATAGAACTGTAATATCTGATTCATCACAGGACTTGTAAACCATATAATGTCTATCAAAAATGCTATTCAATCAAAAGACATATACACTTGAAGGTCTCACTTTTCAACTGACACTGTACTAAATTTGAAATTAATATATCAATGATAGAGGATGAAGAAAATAAAATAACTTGATTGAAGGATAACTTGTGGAACCAAGAAGTTTGATCACTTCATACAAAGTAAATAGTTCAAGACCAAAATTAGAGCCAGTATTAATTAACATTACTAATGAATTATCCTGATCCAAAATCTAATTGATGTCCATCCGCATCCAACCCACTTGTCACTTTGAAAAAGCTTTTTATCCTTGAAAAATCAAACACATAGCAAAGTTATATGTACCATTCAGGTAAGTCTTCAAAATACATTTTTTCAATGTTTTTTTAAAGACTACAGGATCATTTTCCTTCATTAAAAATTAAATGTATGGTAATGACCTGAACAGGGGAACGTATAGTGATCATCTTGCTTCCTTCAACAGTGTCAATTTGGCAGACAATGGACCTTTCAACACCTGATTCCTCGTGTCTCACTTTGTACATAAATCGACCCACTTTTGTCAATGGAATCTTTTCCACAGCAGAATGATTATGCGGACCTAGAATTTACAAGAAACACTCAAAAGGAGGATAAAGAAAGAGCTGAAAGACAAAAATGTGCATTCAATAGAATTTTCTGTGTCATTCAATCTAATAATAAAAAAATGCCCACTGGATGAAAAAGTACAATCAGCACTCTTAATATGCTGCTCTTGCAGTGTTACTAAGGAAACAGCAAAGATCCTTTTTTTGCCACAAGGAAAAGAGTAAATGGGTCCATCATTCAAATATTTAAGTGGGTTTTGCTACTGCAAATAAAATAAGCGCCTCACAGGAAATGTTTACAAGATGTAATGGCTTATTAACAAGGTACAGCTCTTATACTGTAAAAACAATTCAACTAATACATCGTATGGTGGAGTTTGAAAAACTGCCAATTGCTACAATAAATCAATTCAAATTGTAAACATATACACCATTAAAAACAGCTAAATTTTAATTTTAGCTTTAACTATGGTTTGTTTAAAATTATTTAAAACAATCTTTTTTAAAAAACATCCCTCCTAAGAGTAACTTCTGTAAACACAGATACATACAGGACTCAATTCTAAAACAAAAATTATTTTGAGCAGCTGAATTCTGCAATAACATATAAATGCAAACAAATATCTGTCTGCAATAAGGATTCGTACATAAATAATTTATCACAGTAGAAAACCTAGGCTGTAAAAATTAAGAAGCATTATAAACATAACTTTTAGCTGTAAAGGCTAAAGCAGCATTTCAAATACTGCCACACATCTAGAATTCAAAGAAACACTCATTTCATGTTATGTAGTCCTCCAAAATGTATTGACCTGTACAAGTTGTACAAGTCACTGCATTACACATGATAATACTTACAAAAACAGAAGATGCATGAACTTTGGAACTTACAGATCTGAATGTAAAATCTCTTGCTACTCAGTGTTGTCATTGCTGTGAACTGGTCACTCTCATTTCTAGTTCTGACAAATTCCATATTTAAACACTCTCTGTCTTCTAAATGAAATATTTTTGCTCCAAATTCAACATTAAGGACACTAAACGAATCACTGGGCGAGACTGTGACGGGAAGTCCTAAAGAATTTATTATTACAAATGGTGCTCGGTCTTTTTTGAAGATGTCTGAAGTTTGACTAGCTGCTTCAGCAAATGCCTAGAAAGCAAAGAATTAATATGAATCATAAACATATTGAGTAAGACTTCACCAAGATCATCTCTGCAAACATTCATCTAGCAATTCTAACATTGCATAATTAAGAAATCTTTCTTACCGTGCCCAAGTTACTCAACATTTGCAGTCCTAGCTTGGACAGTGTAATGTTGAGCTGGTCTTTCGAGGAAACATTTATTACTGTTTTATATTCTGGAACTTTGTAGGTCTCTTCTTCTTCATCATCTGATTCAAACAGCGCTTTTTTAGCCTTCTTCATCTGAAAGAAGATGTTTAAAGAATTCTTATCTGACCACTCATTCTGTAGAAGAAAGACTCAAGACTCTCTATGTCTCCCTTTCCCATATCTATGTCCTGCCATGGTTTTCCATTTTTTGTTGTTGTTCATGCTTTTCTTCTCAAATAAAAAGGAAAGATGGAGAGAATAAATAAGACAAAAGACAAACTATATATTCGGGAAGTCAGTGAAATTCCAGTAACAGTAGTTAAATTTATGATTATTCAAAAGTAAAGAAAATATATTCTAATTTCTAATGTATGTAATAAATACTGTGTGATAACATTCATCTTAACCTACTGAGTAACACTGCGTAAGAAGTTACACATAATTGATTTCCTAGTGTTAAAACAGCCTCCAAATTTAGTCTTTATGTTTCCAAATCAAATACCTCTTTTGTTTTCATTCGGTTGGAAAAAAAAAAAAATCTGATGGAATACATTTCTCTAGCCTTCAACATTTCTGGAAATTATGTATTTCCAAATGTTACATTTCATATCTGGGTGAGGTTTTACTCACTATCTTTTACCACTCTCCTGCATTAGGTCTCACACCTTTCTGGGAAATTGTCAGGATATTTTTAATAGCAGTTTCTTAACTGCAGTATCCCAGTCCATAATCTTTATCCTTCTGAGACTATTACTGTAGTAAGTTTTGGTAACAATAGTCCTAAGAAAAGGGTGGGTTTTCAATTCTGAGCAATGTCTCAGGTTGAAAATACTTGAAAAATGTTACAAAACAATGACATAAAACAGTTAAGACAGAAAGAGGAAAAACAAAAATACCTCCCATCCTTAGATAAAGGCTTATTTAGTCTGAGACCGGAATCTAGACTATTTCCACGAAAGATGAAAACAAAGTGGTAAGAGCACTACTCCCACAGTACTGCTTGTGCTAAACAGCTTTCAGTTTTTCCAATACAATTATGCTACACATACTACTGCAGAACAAGAGCAGTGGTTTGTCTTTGCAAAGTCACTGAATGCATCATTAGCATTATGACTACCTAGTACAACTTCAATAAAATATTGCCACGTGAAAGACAATATTTTATAGTGAGTCGGGATCTTTCCTTGTACAAGACCTGTTTTCATTCACTACTTGTGAAAAAACACTCGGAAACCAACAATAAGGAACAAAATTGTTAGGTTAGTCTCAGAAATGGAAGGTGGAGAGCATTTTATTTTTAAAGTATTGAAATGCAATATGGAATTTTGCTTTGGAAACTACACCTTGATTTCAAGAATCCATGGCTTGAACAAATCAGTCTTCTCAACTTCTAGTGGTTCAAGCAAAGGCTCCCACACGCCAAACATCTCGTTAAAATAATGTACCTACCAAAATCCAGATATCAGTTAGGAATTTACATACAACTTAAATAAAAAATTCTGATTTACAAGTATATTAATTATTTTGGTAATCTAAAAGATTCATAATCAGATTGCACTTTCAGCTGCCATCATAAGATGAAACCAACACATTAGAGAAATAAATGAGGCAGCAAAGTCTGTACTGCAAAGTCCATGTTCCAAATAAGTGATAAAAATTGTGCCACTTAAAATATAATTTTGGCTTATACAGTAGGCACTGGACTTCAAAAGCACTATAAAAAAGAAAGTATTTACCTACAACAATCACTGAACTTTATGTCACTAATTTCCAAATATGAGCCAGTTGGGATGTTTCACGAACAATACTTGAAGCACACTGTATTTTATAGACACAATGCATGATATATTCTACTGTAATATTAATTGAAGATTATTAGAGAGTTTTAGCCAGTTACTATTCCAACATTTAATACAGATGCAACATGTTCTGATGCAAGTTTCTTCAGGAACTTGTGTAGCGTCACATTTACACTCTTTGCAACACCAATTACTGTGCCATTAATTAACATTAAATCTGAGACATTAGATTTTCATTTAATTTAACTATCTTAACACTTCATTTCGACTGTGCTCCCACAACACATATTTGTAGGAGTTTAGTCATCAAATATATGTTGGTTTTTTTTTATTGTCTAAATAACATGTATATAACATTTAGACAACACAGTTTAGCATCCTAGAAAAACTTCTGTTTCTTTACGCAGGATTCCTCACCTCTAGCTCAAGACGAGAATGTAGATTGATTAGAGTACTCCAGTTCTTGACTTCTCCAACAAATGAAGACTTGGCTAAAAGCATTGGTACTGTTCTGTGCCCAACCCCAGCTTCAAGTGTTAGAAAAACAGATTCTATATTAATTTTCAATGATTCTCCTGTAGGAACCAGTTCAGTGGCTGGACTTTTGTCTTCATTTTCATTTGTCTCTTCAAGAAACCACATTTTTAGATTTTTTATATCTTTCTTATTCCACAAGTCAGGAGGAATTTGACTAATCTCTTCTTCTGTTGTTTCCGCAGTTTGATAAAGGGCTGACGTAATAGTAATTACTGTGTTTATGATTATTGGTGAAACCTACAAGTAAGAAATTGGAATAACTGAAAATGAGACCCTAATATAGAAACAGCTACTTTCAGACACAAAAGTATTACAAGTTTGTTACAATAACAAAACACTTGCATTTTCTACAGGACTCTCCTGTTTGAAAATACTTCCCTACCACAAGCTATAGTTCAATCTTTTCAGGTTTTCAATCCCTGCCTTATTTCCAGATGGAAGCCTTCTAAACTACATCATTCAATAATCCATCTGAACACTTCAAATCTTATCTCTGCACACCATGCCATTTCATAAAACACAGATTTCAAAGCCGAAGCATAGCAACACAGTTGTTCATTTTCAATTTTATTTATTTTGATATGCTAAACAAGTAGGTGGTCTAATGAAGAACAGGAACAATTCCCCACTTCAGTCATTCCTGAAGCAACTTCATAGCCCGCTGAGCGTGAAGTAGAAAGCTAAAAACACAATAGCAGTCTACTTACTTCTATTGTTAGAGATTTAATCATTAGATCAGCTGTCTGCGGATTAGCACCTGACTGTTTCATTTCAAAGAAGAAGTCACAAGGCTGCAATACCTATACAATAAAAGTAAAAACACACGTCATATAGAGAAAAAACTAAAAAAACTTACTTTGAAATCATACACATAAAAACTACTGAAAGAAAAGTTACCATTATTTGGTTCTTCAAAATTAAGAGAAATCTGAACACTAATAACATGTTGAAAGAAAAAAGTATGCAGAAGTATCATTAAATATTGAAACGTCAGCTACCATAAAACACATTACACTTCAGTAACTCCATTCATCAGGTAAAGCGTGCAGACGCCTTCAATGCACTGCACCATGATGCCTCTGACCTTTGAGCAAACCAGTTTTTCAGTTGCAGCACAGCAACAACACAGTTACAGTTTTCCTGAATAACAACATAACTGTTTGAATCACAATCACTCAGCTCCAACTTCGTTTTGCAATCAGTCCCTGAAAGTTTTCACTTGCCAAAGTTCAGCAAATCAGAGGTATGCTAAAAACAAAATCAGTGCTATGTTATTAATAGAGCACTCAGATGTAATTAGACTCTACTGACACTATTCAGACATGAAAATTTGCTCTCCAATCCCTATCTCAGACAGTGAGTCTTTCAAAAACTGTAATTTCAAACCATACTGATTTTGCAATCTTTTCTGACATCTCTGTCAGAAAATCATCATGAAATCAGATGCTGGAAGCATAGATATACCCTGAATCAGTCTGACCACAGTTTTCCCAAATGAGTTTGATCTAAAAGAAGTTTTAGTCCACAATATTACTTTATACTCTATTGCTCAAATTACCTTTTTTCTTACTCTTTATTACACTCAGGAATGAAAAATAATATACCCCTCTTTAGACCAACACACATGTGAGAAATATACAAAAAAACCCTCATCTTAATCTGGAGGTTAGTTTCCCTTCTTGGCATGTGGACAGGGCATTTGGGGATATGGTTTAGGGCTGATCATGACAGTGCTGGGTTGACAGTTGGACTAAATGATCTTGAAGGTCCCTTTCAGATTTGATAATTTTGTCATCAAAAGGATGAATTCATCCAACCCAATTACCTTCCCAGACTAAAATTAGATTGTTTAGAAAACCTGGGTTCAGAGGTTTGCTTATACGTGTTTTCAAAAAGAGCAGGTACTGCTCTTTTTGCCGCTACCTGCAGGTAAAATCTCTTTTTTCTTTTTTTGACTCTTCTGAAGAACTTTCTGAATCTTCCAAGGAAGGTACTGTTTTAAGCACTAAAACCAGTTTCCTCTGAAGTCTTTTTTTTCCTGTCTATAGCACAAGCACCCTGTCAGATTCAGGTTGTTTTCCCTGTTTCTACAGTCTGAGATAAGAGCTTCCATCAGAAGATATTCCTGTAAGAGGGAAAAGTTGGTGTGAAGCCTTTCAATAGCTTTCTACAAAGAAAGTCACATTTATAGCACGTTTGTCAGCTAGAAGAACGGCAAACATCTTTGCATTGTGTTGTGGCTATCAATGCAAGGGCATCACCTTCTAAATGACTAGATTAATGTTTTAGTGCAATTAAAGGCTGTGTATACCCAAGGAATAAACTGAGCTGCTATGATTCTATACGAAATTGAGGTGAAGGGGAAGCCCCAGTCCTTTCTGCTTACAGCTTTGGTCTTTCCTACGTCACTCCATAAGAAAACAGGCATCAACAGAGAGCTGAAAAGATTTGCTCTTCAAAATTCATCTGTGGTCTGAGGATATGTGTAACTCCTGGATATACAGTCAATTTGAATTTTTTCTCTGATGCTATAATATCATGACAGAGTTAACTGAGTCTGTTGTAGAGGCAGGAAAGCTGAAAGGAACTCCAGGAGCGGATGCACTTCCACCTGGTCAGTAACTAACAAGTCTGATTTTGTCACCAAAATATGAATAGATTGCATTAATATAACAGACCTATGGACCTTAACATAAAGGAATTTATGAACAGCATACAGTAAGCAAACTATTTTATAATATGCACTTCCCTTTTTTTTTGTGACACAGTTATTCTCTTACATAGCTTTTTAATACAAAGGTTTAGACTGATACCATTCTGAATTTACTATACTGCATTTGACATAGCATAGATTTAAAAAATTCTATTTATTTGGCTTACATATGAAAGATAATTAACACTTAATTCCTTGGGGCTCTTCATTGTAGCTTGTCATACAAAGCAAACTCCAATGCTACAGATCAAGATGATGCTTCAGGCATATCAGACAAAAGAGAACAAAGTCAACAAAATGTTCACCACTAAATTTTACTCATCTATCTGTAGTATACATTTTAATGATGAAAATTTCAGAAGTTACTTGTACTTTAATAGTGTAAGTTACACAGCACCTTTTAAATACACACTGAATGGTGGCAAACTCACCGTAGTAATGTTCCCTTTCCTTTCTTCTGGAAGAAATGGGCATGCTTTCATCTGTATCTCTTTAACAGCAGCTGTCATGTTGTACCTTTCAGGGCTATTTTTAATGAAGATTTCACACTGTGTTGTAACGACCAATGCAGGAGCATCACCTCTTGTTAAATCAGCCACAAACACAATCTCTGGGTTTTTAACAACAATGTTCATTTCCACCGTAGATACAGGCTGCACAGATACTTCAGAAATATAAATTACATTAATTTTATTGTACAAAGATTAAATTTCAATCATTTGCTTGTTTTGATTTAATTATTAATATTAATTAATAATTATCATAATTAATAATATTATTTACAACAATTATTTAATCATTGTAATTTACAGGGGGAATAAATAAATAAAATAAATATTTACAGATAAGATCTAGCATAACTAGTGTCAGCAAATTTGTAGATCCTTGCAACTGACTTATTTCTAGGCTCTTCATTACAGGCCCAAAACCATTTCATATGTAATTACTCTTGGGTACAAAAAAGATTCCATAAAGCTTCTCTGTCAAAATGAAAAGAGTAACAGTATCACTACTGTTACTATCTCTGACATTACCAAATTTATCAGCTTCACTCCACACCTACATCTGCCAACTCCACTAACAGTCTTATGAAAATGCTGGGCACATTTTCTGCTCTCTGGAGTAGCAAACCCACATTTTCCACAGGACAATAATGCAGTATTTACTGATGCTTAATGCAACCACTTGCAATAAAAATATACTTTCATATAAGACTTCCTTATCTGTTCCAACTTTGATCATCTACAAATAATCACAACAGGTCTGGCTGAGAGGAACACAACTACAATATTTAGGGCACAGGAAAATACCTGAGAAGGAAAAAATAATATTTCCTGCTCTGATGCTCTAATGGACCAATTTTTGATGTCAGGTACTTAATCTAAAAGTCTGTCTTCTGATGTAGGAAGATATGCACATCAGTGGACAAATGAAATGACAACATTTCTAGGCAGCAATATCAGGCAGGCCGATTCTGTGTGTAAGCACAATATAATATGCTCCATTATTCTTCCATTTTATTTTAAACATATATTTTTAGGTATCTTCTTTGTCTAGTAAAACAAGACTTCATTTGGAAACAAAGACTTCATTTTGGAAACAAAAGGTCATGAATCTATTTCCATGACGCAAAGAAAGAAACATCAAATGGTTACAAGAAGCTGTTCTATACACATAAACACAGGAAATAGCACAATAGGAGAATTGTATTTTTTATATAGTATTACAATACCAAAATTAAGCTGATATTTAAACACAGATTTTAAACTATTTCCAGTATATTGTGGTATATACCTTGGTCCTTCAAAGGTAGTGACTGTTTGAGATTCCTCTGTGCAGCAGCACTTTCTGCATTAGCCTTCAGGAATATATCTGCTACAGTCATCAGAAACTCCATGCTTGCACAAAGGTATATCTCTTGAGCAATAACATCAAGAATAGTGCCATCTCTCCCCTGTTTGTAGTTTATATCCACCATAACTTTCTTTTCAAATCCATGTTTCATTTCCAGCATTCTGAAAGACAATTAAGGAGGCATTTAATGAAACAATAAAGAGACAGCCACAAATACTGAAAAATACTCAAGATTCTCATTCCAGCTGCAATACATTAACAAGACCCAATTCAAAAAGTAATACTAATAATTTTAAAACATGACCAATAAAAACATTAACACAAGTTTTATATAACTTTAAAACTAACTGGAATCCCATACACTGGCAACTAAGGGTGTTCATAATTTTAACACGTCAAACCATCATAATTCCTCATTTACATATCAGAAGTACTACACTTTACTTTTTACTATTTACGAAACATCATCTCAGTCTTACTTAGCACTTCATTAAAGTGGAAAGTGGAATTGTTTTCTATGTGCATTTATTAAATTCATATTTAAAGTTCAGTTTATTTCATTTTTTTTATCTAGCATTTATATTGGTATCTCATAAAGATATGTGGAACAAAAGGCAAGTAAGACACATAAATCCACAGTAAAATGTACTTTAAGAACCTCTACACTAAAACAATTGTAGTTTAACAGAATACTAACAAAATTGAAACATTATGAACTCTAAGTCTAATAAGCAGTAAATTATGTAAAATTACAGACCTTGGTGTAGCCTTCTGGATTGACGGTCTTTTATCATCTAATGTACAGTTCGCCAGTTTGACTGAAGCATTCATTGAACCATCTGATAACATTTTCAGAGCAGCTGACATTAGAATTAATTTAAACTCTCCAAGCTTCAAAAGGTCATCTCTCTGATCCAAACTGTTAATCTGTTTAAACCAAACATTTGTAGTTTTGGTTACAGGTAGCAAAAATAATACATAGGTGTGATATACAGTTTTATTCTAACTGATAATATTTTCAATAATAATAAATTAAATAAACCCACTACTAATTCAAAATACAACCCCAATCATCAACATACAAGAGGAAACTTTCAAAGAGCAAAGCTTTACTTCTACCAATTTTCTAAAGCAAGTTTTCATTGTAACACACCTAAGTTTACAATTAATTGCAAACTTTTAGTCAGAAATCTGGTAATAAGTTTTCTAACTTTAAACCAAGATGAATATAAATGCATTCTTATTGACAAATTTAAGAAATCTTTCTCCACAAATTTGTGTGTGTGTCCATGTACACATCTCTACATATAACTAATGAATATGTTTCATTCCTCTGCATTTTTTCTTCCCAAGTTCTATTTTAATCTTCATCAGATTTTTAGTCAGGTGACAGAAGATGCCACATTATGTGCTACCACTGCTTATTCTACTTCCTGTAATGTCTGCCAAGCAATTTAGCTAAAATAGCTCTATCATTACCATCACATTTGTTATTATTGGTAGAACTCACTTTCTCTGTCATAAATTAAGATATTCTTGTTCAGAATTTTCAGGACTCTAGGCGACCTTAAAGCTGCTGATTTGTCTTTGTAACCAAAATTATACTTACCTGCTTTGAATTTGGACTATACAACACTAAAGTCAGAGAGTCAAATCTGAAGTCCAGTTTTAGTGTTGTTTTGATTTTCATAGGTGAATGCAATTCCACCACAGCTGATGTCACAACAGTTACACCTTTTAGAAATCAGAAAAATGGTTAATATTAAGAAAATTACCTGACTGCAAATAAGAAAAAAACCCAAACATCCTCACTTATGACCATGACGGTAACTTTCCTTTTTCTCCACAGGTAAATCCATCCACACTTAGCATGTGTGTATATGCTTTATGTACCTACTTTTGGCAAAATCACACATTTGAGAATATAAAACACTCCCCCTACATATTCTACATGCAATTTTTACCATCTTTAAAACATAAATGTACAACTTCCCCTTAATGTTACAAAGTACTGTGTACAAGAGTAATATAAAGAATACAAATTTACTTTCATCCTCATTTGTTCATCTGCCACATTTTTGCTGGTTTTCACATTTAATAAAGGAATTCAACAAAAAATGGTTTTCTTAACTTCACTTTCTTTCGTTTTTAGTGTGTACTGAACAGTCAATGTGCAATAACATGTATTGAATAGCAAAAACTTTCAGGGGTGTCATCATTACAACAGACAAAGAGTCTAAATCTGAAGAGCAACAAAACCAGCATATACAGGAAAAAGAGTAAGATGGTAGCTTTCCAAAGTTCAGATGTTATCAAATGCAGTTGACAGGCTTTAAGTGCTGCCTTGCATTATGGCAAGGAAAACAAGACAGTCCTTACATTACATGCTCCAAAACTCACTACAGTGGTCCAGTCGCTTCTATTCATTATCATTACTGTCGAATATAGCTTAAACCATAATGTCAAGATAATAGATGCACTGGTAGTCAACAGACCACATCAGCCAAAAAAGGCACGTAGTGACAGCAGCAACAACAGCAGCAGTGGCTACAGCTGCAGGGCAAATAACCTCAAAGAGCCAAGGAGAGGGTTCCCAGAGTCAGGGAAAGCCAAGAGAGGAGAGAGACCTGGCAGGGCCCAGAAGCTCTATAAGTGAGGCTGACATGGTGAGGGCCTTGCCAGAGCAACCAAGGGAGAGTTAAAGACTCTAGGGAGCACAAGCACCTTGGAGCACAGTGAAAAGGTGGGCAAACAGGACATGGCACATCAATGAAGGAGGTGGCACAGCACTTGCTGCAGCAGTTCATGTAGGCAGGGCATGTAGAAGGGCACAGTGACCCTCTCAGCTCTGGAGAAGAGCTCACCTGGGGCTTTTCACCTACCCCATAAGAATAGACTCAACAGTGATCTCCATAAAGTCAAAAGCCATTGCTCATAGGAGCACAGCAACCCACACTGAGCTTCCTCAGAAACATGCAGCTGTGCAGGCCTGTGGCTGCAGGGAGTGTTTGAGCTTGGCCTTAGTAGCAGGAGGCAGAACAGATTACCCTCACGTGAAATGGGACCAGGTGGGTGACCTGCTGAGCCTGGTGGCTGAGCTTAAAGAGGAAGCAGAGAGGCTGAAGAGTATGAGGGGGTGTGACAGAAAAACAGACTGGTGAAAATTTCTGAGACAAATGCAGGAGATGGAAGCTCAGCACAAGTCAGAGGAACTCCGACACTTGTCATTAGACAGAAGGAGAGGATCTGAAAGACAAGGTGGAAGTGAAAACAGGTCCCTGCTGGGTGCTCTAGGAGAATCACCTCCCTTGAGGTGGTGTGCGCAGTAAATGGACTTTGACCAAACTTTGACCAAACTGCAGTTACAGAGATGCGGTGGAACAGTTCACATGACTGGAATGTTGTCACGAAGGGCTATATTCTGTTTAGGAGAATATATTCTATGTGAGTAAACACCTGGAATGTATCAAGCTCTGTCTCGCAGTGAATAATGAGCAAGTCAAAAGCTTATGGGCCAGGATAAAAGGGGAGACCAGTAGGGGTGACACTTGTGGGTGTTTGCTACAGGCCATCCAGCAGGAGAAGGAAGTGGATGAGGCCTTCAACAGGCAGCTTGAAGCAGCTTCACTGGTTCTTGTGGGGTTCTTTAACTACCCTGACATCTGCTGCAGAACCAGCACCATGAAACACAAACAGCCCAGGAGGTTCCTGAAAAGCACTGATCACGACTTCCTATCATGGATAGTGGAGGATCCCCCAAGGAAAGTTGTGTTGCTTGACCTCACACTAACAAACAGGGAAGGCCTTGTGGGGGATGTGAGGGCTGGGGGCAGCCTTGGCTGGATAGTGACCATGAGACTGTGAAGCTCCGTATTGGGTGAGGAGGAACCAGGGCAGCAAATAAAATTGTAACCATGGACTCGAGGAAAGAGAACTTCAGCCACCTTGGGGAATTTTCTTGGAAGAATCCCATGTGAACAGGCCCTGCAGGAAAGAGGAGTTGACATTCAAGGATCACTTCCCTCCAGGCTCAAGAACTGGCATCCCAATGCAGACCAGTGAGCAAGAAATCTTTGTCTTTTTTTGACCAAGGGGCAGTTGATATAACACCAGGACTGCTGGGGACAGATGAGGGTCATCTGTCTCAAAGGGGCAAAGGATTCTTGCCCATGTGTTGGCAGGGCTGATTAAGAGAGGTCTAAACTAGATTTGCAGGGGGATGGGAATAAGACCAGGCTCACTGAAGATGAGTCTAGGGGCAGGATGCCAGGATTAGGGATAAAATCAGTAGCCCAGCTGAAGTGCATCTACACCAGTGCACACAGTATGGGTGACAAATGGAGGCCACAGTGCAGCAGGAAAGCAATGAAAGTGTGGTGGGATGAACAGAGTGCTGCACTGGATGGCTATGAGCCTTTCAGAAGGGACAGGCAAGGAAGGAGAGGTGATGGGGTGGCTCTGTACATTAGGAAGTGTTTTGACTGTACAGAGCTCAAGGATAGGGATGAGGAGGTTGAGTGCCTATGGGTGACAATGAGGGGGAAGGCCAAAAAGGCAGATAGCCTGGTGGGAGTCTGCTACAGATCACCCAGCCAGGATGAGGAGGTGGATGGACTATTCTACGATCAGCTGGCTGATGTTTCATGATTGTCACGAAATCATGGAAAATTTTAACCTGCCAGATGTCTGCTGGAAATTCAACACAGCAGAGAGGAGGAACACTAGGAGATTCTTGGAGTGTGTGAAGATAACTTCCCAACACAGCTGGGAAGTGAGCCCACCAGGGGAGCTGCCCTGCTGGATCTGCTGCTTACAAACAGAGAAGGGCTGGTGGGAGATGTTGTGGTTGGAGCCACCCTGAGCACAGAGGCCATGACACAAGGGTTTTCAATACTCAGGCGTGTCAACAAAACCTTGAACTTCTCAAGTGCAGACTTTGTTCTGTTCAGGACACTGATTCAGACAGTCCCTTGGCAATAAGCCCTCAAAACCAAAGCAGTCCAAGAAGTCTAGATGTACTTTAAGAAGGAAATCTTATAGGCACAGGACCAGACTGTCTATGTGCTGGCTTGGTTGAATAGGGAAGAACTCAGGGGTAAAAAGCAGAGTTTATGACCTTTGGAAGAAGGAGCAGGCAACTGGAAGAAGAGAACAAGGATGTTGTTAAGTCACGTAGAGGTAAAATTAGCAAGGTTAAAATTCAGCTAGAACTCAATCTGGCCATTGCTGTGAAGGTAAATAAAAAGTGTTTTGATAAATACATAAACAACAAAGAAGAGGCAAAGGAAAAATCCCTTTACTGGACGCAGATGCCACCAAAGATAAGGAAAAGGTTGAGGTACTTCATGCCTGCTTTATGTCAAGTCTTCAGGAGTAAAAATTGTTATTCTCTGGGCAACTGGCCCCCTGAGCTGGTAGACAGGGTCAGGGAGCAGAAGAGACGCAATGCCATCCACGAGGAAGTAATTAGTGACTGCCATGACACCTAAACACTCATAAGTCTACAGGGCCAGCCATGATTAAACCTAGGGTAATGATGGAGCTGCCAGAGGAGTTCACCAAGTCACTCTCCATCATTTAACATGAGTTCTAGTTAACTGGAGAGGTCTCAGGTGAGTGGAGGTGGGCCTATATCACACCCATTTATAAAAGAAAGATCCAGGGAACTACAAGCCTGTCAGCCTGGCCTCAGTGCTGGGGACGGTTATGGAGCAGATAATCTTGGTCTTGAGTGTGAACACATGGCACAAACTGGACAGCTAAGGCAGAATGGTTTCAGAATGGGTTTAAGAAAGGCAGGTCCTCTTGACCAATCTGATCTCCTTTTATGACCAGGTGACTCATCTAGTGAAAGAGAGAAAGACTGCAGATGTTGGCTACCTGTACATTAGTAAAGTTTTTGATATTTTTTTTTACAGAATTATCCTAAGGAAGCTGGTAGGCCATGGCTTGGACAGGTGCTCTCTTTGCTGGGTTAAAAACTGGCTGGATGGCTGGATCTAGAGAGCGGTAGCGAATGGAATTATATCCAGTTGGTGGCCAGTCACTACTGGGACCAGTTCTGTTTAACAACTTTATCAAGGATTTGGACAAGAGGATCAAATGCCCCTCAGTCAGTTCAGAGATTACACCAAATTGGGCAGGAGTGTCAATATGCTGGAAAGCTGGAAGGCTCGGCAGGTGGGTCTGGACAGGCTGGATCAATGGGCTTGAGGCCAATGGCATGAGGTGAAATGCCATGTCCTGCACCTGGATCGCAACAATTCCAGGGAGTGCAACAGGCTGGGGGCAAAGTGGCTGGAAAGCTAGCCAGGGGAAAAGGACCTGAGGGTGCTAGTCAGTAGTGGTGGAACACGAGCCAGTTGTACCCATATGGCCAAGAAGGCAAATGTCATCCTGGCCTGTATTAAAAATAGAGTGGCCAGCAGGACCAGTCCCCCTGTACTCAGCCAGTACTCAAAGAGAGGCCACACTTCTAATCCTTTTTCCAGTTCTGGGCCCCTCGCAAAACAAAGACTCAGAGGTCCTGAAGCATGTCCAGAGAAGGGCAATGGAACCGGTGAACGGTCTGGAACACAAGTCATATGATGAGTGGCTGAGGGAGCTGGGGGTATTCAGGCTAGAGAAAAGGAAGCTCAAAGGGACCCTATCGCTCTCTACAATTACTTCAAAGGAGGTTGTAGCAAGACAGGGGGCTGGTGTCTTTTCACAGACAGCTAGTGAGTGACAGGACAAGATGATACAGGCTCAAGCTGAGAAAGGGGAGGTTCAGGCTAAACATCAGGAAGACTTTCTGCTCAGGAAGGTGGTGGAGTTACCATCCCTGGAAATGTTCAAGAAGACCTGGATGTGGCACTTAGCACTTNAGCCAGGGGAAAAGGACCTGAGGGTGCTAGTCAGTAGTGGTGGAACACGAGCCAGTTGTACCCATATGGCCAAGAAGGCAAATGTCATCCTGGCCTGTATTAAAAATAGAGTGGCCAGCAGGACCAGTCCCCCTGTACTCAGCCAGTACTCAAAGAGAGGCCACACTTCTAATCCTTTTTCCAGTTCTGGGCCCCTCGCAAAACAAAGACTCAGAGGTCCTGAAGCATGTCCAGAGAAGGGCAATGGAACCGGTGAACGGTCTGGAACACAAGTCATATGATGAGTGGCTGAGGGAGCTGGGGGTATTCAGGCTAGAGAAAAGGAAGCTCAAAGGGACCCTATCGCTCTCTACAATTACTTCAAAGGAGGTTGTAGCAAGACAGGGGGCTGGTGTCTTTTCACAGACAGCTAGTGAGTGACAGGACAAGATGATACAGGCTCAAGCTGAGAAAGGGGAGGTTCAGGCTAAACATCAGGAAGACTTTCTGCTCAGGAAGGTGGTGGAGTTACCATCCCTGGAAATGTTCAAGAAGACCTGGATGTGGCACTTAGCACTTTGGTTAGGTGACATGGTGATTAGTCAAAGATTGCATTTGATGATCTTGGACGTCTTTTGCAACTTCAATTATTCTGTGATTCTACGATATTGGTATACACAAATGAATCTGGTATCCTTTTATAAATGCAATTTCAACAGAAGTAATATATTGACAATAATACCTAAAAATGGCAGATGACGTCATTTTGGAAAATATTACCTGCAGATGGCTGTGAAGTACCATGCATTTCACTGGAATGAGTAGTTGATGCTTTCAGTTCTGGCGAAGCTGTTGATGCATCAGAGCTTTCACCTGCATTTTCATTAAGTGTCCTCAGTATTGTGGTAATATCTTCCTGACTAAGAATTAGCTTTAAAAGAGATTAGAATGGAAATCAGAACAACTCTGTTTGCATAACTTTTGGTAAGTAAAATCTAAACTTACAAATAAATTAGATAAATCCAATTAATCTCATCTGAGTCTCTCTTAAGGACACTAAACATTTTTCTCAAATTCACACAACACCTTATGGTAATTTCTAGAAATCAGAAGTCAGTCACACATTATTTTGTTCTCATCCACAAAGTTTCCCTACCAAGTTACAATTTAGAAACTGGAATGTCAGAACACATACACATACAGTCTAACTTAGAGCCAAACAAAATTTTTAACCACATTTAGTCACAAGGCACTTCACAGTAATACTTATGAATTATATTTCAAAATCTGGCAAATTGGTTTTCCTCATACACTTCACAACCTTTTTATTTTTTAATGTTAAATTTAGATTATGTTACGTTTAAATTTTAACTTATGTTAATTTTTTTTTTTTAATGTTAAATTTAAATCATCCTAGGATGAATCCCATCTGGCCTCATAGATATGTGAGTATCTATGTGGCACAGCAGGCCACTAATTACTATTTAGGCTTGTCATAGGTACAAATTCAGCACTGCTACTGAACAAACCAATACACCCCAAATTTTCCAATCCTTCACTGAAAGATGTTGACAGGTAAAAGGCTAGAACAGCATAACCATTTTTAACTGGCAACAGTAATTCACAGTACAAAGTGTGCCTGGAATATCACAGATGAAATACAGAGCATAAATTAGAACAGAAATCTATTCATTTCCTTTTTCCCTAAGAAAAAACAAAATCTACTCTACCTCTATGTCTTGAAACCAAACAATACCTTAACTACTGAGCTTGGACTTTTATAGAGAAAAATGAATCTGTTTTCTACAAATATTTGAACAGTTTCTTTCAGAAACTAGTGCTTACATTCATAGGCTTGAGTCGGCCAGATATTTCAATATCGGGAACTTCATTATACCATGCAGCAGCTAAATTTCGTTCAACAGCCAGTTCCAGATTGACTGGCTGCAGCAACTGTACTTCAGTTTGCAAAGAATCTTGCTCATAGTAAGATCTGTGAAAAGAAGAAAAAATACTCCCAGCTTTCACATGTTTCACATTCTAACACATTTCTGTCTTTTCCTCATCTATTTAAGCAATGCTATAAAACTGCCTTTATACTACTCCAAGTAGCTCTAGTTGCCTTACTCCACCAACTAGACATCTTTCCTCGGCAGGGAGGAGGTATCAGGCATACCAGGCATGCAACACACAAACTCTCTTGCAAGTCAGGACCTCCTACCTACTCCCCAGGGGAGAGCAATTCCTTCTTTCTTCAGTACTCTTCAACTGTGTTTGACAAGCCCCTTCCCTTTCCTCTCCCGTCATGAATCCCCTGCACCAAGGACTATTTTCAAACAGTTCCTTATGGCTATCTAACTCAGTGCCTTTGCTGCTATGTACAGCTTGAAAATCCCATCAAAATAGTCTAATACAAATAGGTATAACCTGTCCCAAAGTAATGAATAATGCATAAATCTACAGTACTACACAATTTATCCTGAACAGATATTTGCTTCAAACATTCTTCTACTTAAAGATGTCTAGATTGCTCTTTTTCCTAAATAATACATTTTCATTGCTTTAAAAAAAATTAGTTTCCTGTTATATTCCAAGACAATAGTGTATCTGTCAATCACAAACCACAAACTAACTATTTAACAACTCCTCAAAGCTCTCTAACTGAAGAATCTCAAAAAGATTTAATGAATTTTAAAAATATTGACACTACATTACCTGTATAACTTCAGTTCACTCAATTTCACTGTCATAGAGTCAATAACAGGCGGGAGATTATACCGCGTTTTTGTTTTAGCAATAAAGAATTGGTTCTTCACGGTGATTAGACCAAGATCAGCCACCAGGACATTCGCAGACATTGCTGACTGTGGAACTATCACAACAGGTGCTTTGATATTGATATCTAGCGCCAAACGGGAACTACGCTCTGCTAACTCTTTTACACCTGTAGCTGCTTTCTCTGCTGCTTGAACAGTTGCCTCAGTAAGAGCTTCTTTGGCAGCTTGAAAGTTATTTATAAAAGCCTAGGAAAAGAACAGAGGTCTCAGGAATTAATTATTAAGAATTATAATACTTCAAAACTACTGCAAATCATAGTTATTTAAATAGCAAACCATCCTAAGATGTAATTTTTACTATATACTTTGTCTAAATTCTTTAATCGGATAATCTTCCCTCAAATATGACAAATTACGCATATATATAAATAAGTTTCTATCCTAAATATTTGGAAAATTAGATGGTAAGAGTGATGACCTTGTAACATGACTTGTAGGAATTACATTTCATTTAATCACATGAGCAGCAGAAGATTGATTTACTTAGCAGAATTTATGGAAAGGGAATTAATTTTCACTGTTTCTTACTTATATTTCAGTGTTACAAATAATGAATGGATGTATATTTAACAGCTGTCCCAGATCATCTAAGAAAAACATTATTATTAATGACAGCAAACCTTTTTTGCTTACTCATCTGCTCCACAGTAACAAGCCTATGTAGCAGAAAAATAAATAGCCCAACCATCAACCCCAGTAAAGTTTTTACAGTAGTATGTAAGGGCTGTTACACGAATGGACACCACCCTATATTGAATGCTCTTATCCCTTTCTTGCTCTGACAACTTCATCTGGATGCTAAGAAACAGTATCTGGAAAATTTAACTTACCAAAATAGACGAAACAAACTTTTTGACAAAAACTACTTGAATACATCCAACAGTTAGGTAAACACGATTGTCAACAACATCCATATTTGTATAAGCAGTGCCATCTGTAGCATTCACATATGATACCATTCTGAAGTTGAAGACTTCTTTTTCTGTGATGTAAAGAGCCTTAAGAAGAAAAAAAATAGTATCTCTACTGTAGAACTTACATACAGGAGAAATTTAATTCCAAAACAAAATGTACATTAAGACATTTTTACTTCAAATATCTCAACAATATATTAAAAAAAAGAAGGAATTAAAAAAATCCATTGAGACAGCTGAATATATGCGGTTGACATCTCATCTTGAATAATTCTCTTCACTAAAGTCAACAGAGTAAGAGGCACAATGAGCAGATGAATACCACAGTTGCACAAATTAATGTCGGCCTAATAATTACTGGTTGTGGGAGTAAAATCAATCTGTCATATAGAGAATGCTACTTCCAATAAATATGTAAAACATGACTGAAAAAAATCAGAGTAGAGAGTAGTCTACAAAGTAAGTTTAATTTATCATCCATTCAAAAAAAAAAATCAACGATACATGCAGATGCCTACCTTTTTATACAATGCCGTCTCATCAGAATCCACAATAATGATGTTCTTCAGCTTTGCAGTCACATTGGTTGCTGCTTTCTTCACGATCACTTGGCTTTCCAGACCTCAAAAAACAAGACATACAAAATCTATACATTATTACAGTTACAAAGTTTCGTGTCTTTGTGATTAAAGTTTTCTTCATACCTTGAATGTGAATTTCAGCTATTCTGTGGTTTTTCTCTCTGATAAAAATACGCAAACATGATAAATCCGCACAGATAATGAGGTCAATAACGTCGTCACACTTCGATTTTTTTGATGCTATAGGAAATAAAAAATAACAAAAGTCATTCTTCAATAAGGACTCGTAATATTTTGGTTTTCCTTTGAACTGCAAGCTAATGCTCCTCAAGTATAACATAATAACTATAAGGCCATCAAAAGCCTTAATTCATAACAGGAAAAAAACAAAAAAAAAACCTGACCACTATTTATGAGTTTTCTATTTACACTGACTCAGCATCTCCAATACAGAGCAAAGGTATGCCTTATCTATACATCAGAAAACTTAAGGATACAACCCTATAATCCTAAGCAAAATTTCTCATATCAAACATCATTGACAGGTTTCCAAAAAAAAAAATACATTTGTTTTCTTCCTTATTTAAGTGAAGAGAGACGAATGAAAAAAGGAAACAATAATGAAGAAACTTACTTAATTTTTTAAGAACATCTTTCTTCTCCTCTGTTTTTTCATGGACTGGTTCTTCCACAACTTTAGTTCCTTGTTTGGGTAGAAGACTATTCAGATAGTTCATAGCGTTCAGCAGAGCTTCAGTATGCAAATGAACATCTAGAGAAGAAAAGTTCACCTAAAAGAAAAATTTTTATTTATGCAGTATGCCTCTCCTCCCATAGAAAATTATGTTTTTCTGAGAAAATTTTGTTAAAAAAAGATATCATACCTTTATTTTCTGCAGAACATTCCCACAGACAGTTTTCAGTTCTGGTCCCTTAATATCAGCCTATTTCACCAAAAGTGCACATAAAACAAACAAATCAGAAATTGGCAAATTCCATTAGAGAAAACTTATTTTCAAAACCACTACAACTTAAGATGCAAAAAGTCATTCTGTTGAAGGAGCAGACAGACTTTGCATGACACTCAAGATACTAAAAACATCAATAAGTAAGGAAAAAACGTCCAACATCTGCTGCATATTAATGTGATGTTTATGACAGACTTACAATTCAAAAGTCTACTCTTTCCTAACCTTTGTATACTCCAGAGTGAGAAGATCATCTTCTACATTATCCAACGTAGTAATTATGTAAACTGGCTTGTCATTATCATCTAAAAAAAAAAAAAAAAAGAAAAAGTAGAAAAGTATATAGAAATTTACTTTTTTCAAAGAAAAAAAATTAAAACTTTCTTAATCTATAAACTGCCAACTAGGCTACTACCTGTCATTACTGGTTAATCACAACACCTCTTTTGCAGACATAAAATAGTTAAATGTCTCCCTACAATCATCAGCACCAGAACATATTTACCAAAGCTCAAACAAGAGGATGACCTCCTGATTTACTTCCCCTCAGCCCTGCATTTAACCTAGGAAGCAAATCTTCCTTATTTGACAAAAGTCCTATAGAGTTTTTGAAGACAAATTCACAGTGTTATTTGTGAATAATTCCTTGACCAAATTATAAATACTTACCCATATACTCTGGGCACAGAAGACCAACTTCACGAAGGAAAGCATTTCCAGTCATGTCAAATGTTCTTAATTTAAGTTCAGTGCCTAAACCCAAAATATCAAGCTGGAGCACAGGTATTTCAGTATTACCAGTAAGACGGCATAATGTAATTAAGACCTAAAAAAAGAACCAAAACACACACCCAAAACCAGTAAATAACTGTAAAAAGTATAAAAATCTCTTAGTTTTTATACAGGATATAATACATTTATTTATATTTTATTGGTAATGTCTACTTGTGTATTGATCATTTAACTTTATACAGCAAATGCCTCAGAAAAAAATAATTCAACAAGCACTACTGGTCACTGTTATTGTAACAGAAACTTCAAACATGCATGTATGTAATTCCAAAGTAACAGTAACAAACTAAATTATTTTTAAAAACAATTCTGTATAGCACTCAGCAATGTTCAATATAGTCAAAACTAGATTTTCAGTCAGCATAAAGTGTTTACCACTTACACTGGAATTTCTCTGAATTCTCCTGCTAAGAGTTACATTCCCAAGCTGAATGCCGGGCAAGAGGATTTACTACATTTCCACCCACGCATGACAATACTGTTGTTAAATAAATACCTAGCTGAGCTGTTGTATCTGACTTTTACAACCAAACAAATAAATGTAATCTTCCTTTCCATGTAATGCTGTCTACAAATAAGGAAAATCAAAACAAAATCCAGTAAGTAATTTTAAACTATGACAAAAAAATAGGTGATTTCTAATAGATTCCCAATTTTATTTTTGTCTTAAAGATGGTAAGCTAGTTTCCATTAGAGAATAATGTAAAACACAGCATCTTCCTTTTAGACTAGTAGTTCTTAAATAAAGTCTTGTCCTCACACAAACAGTATATTTCAGTTTTATCTGAAGTAAAGGTTTAGTACATAGTATGCTACAAGATAGCTGTGGTGTGTTGAAGAAATTGTGTAAGCCCTACCCTAAAACAGAATTCATAAAGTTAACTGAATTTGTATGAATTATTTTTAAAATAAATGTAAAGTAAAATACAGTGAGTAGCAGGAATAACAGTCCACGATGATCTAATGACAAAGTTAACAATAGTGTTAAGAGGTCACCTCTATTACAAGAGGAACTGATACAGTTACAAAGTGTTCATGCATTTGGATAAAATACTTTTTCCCCCACCCCCCAGCCTGAAACAGCAAGAACACAGAAAACTCTTCTAGCGAAGATGTTACAGATTTATGTGTGTGTAGGACAACAGCAACTGGGAGAAACTAGAGCAGAAAAATATGGTGCTTGTTACAAGATAAAACATTATTGAAGCTTTCCCACTGACCATAGCAGTATCTGGAAAAAAGATGTCACAAGCATATATGTAGCTAAAACAAATACATAATGTGATTTCTGAGCCATAGGTAAAGAAAATCTAGTAACAAAGTGACGTGGGAAGTCAAGTGGATAAATCAAAGCATTTCAGTGATGGCAAGGATACAGAAGCACAACCATGACTTGGAAAAAACTCTGCATAATAGTTTTAGGAAAAAACAGGGAATTAATATCTCTGAAGACATGGATTTATAAACCCAACAAACATGGAAAATTACAGTCCTGATGCACTTCAGGGAAATTTAAAAAGTAATTTTACCTCAGCTACTTCAAACCTTAGCTGGAACTCCGTCATATTTTTCAAAGATTCTTGTTTGCGTAGGGTTTTTCGCCTTGTACTTGCAGCTCGCTTGAGGGAATCAGATGGGGCTTCAAAAAATGGCACATCTTCCACAGGACTGCTTAGTGCATCATAAAATTCTTCTTCTGATTCTAAAGATTAATTCACAACAACATGACATATGCAGTTTACACAGCCAGTATTTTACAGTACTATGACCTAGAGTTTTTAAATCTACATTTATAAAAGCTTAAACATACAAGTATCTAGCCGACAACTAACAACCAATAAAATCTGTTTCCGTAACCATCTCAACCCCTGCCTCCACAACTTTACACCACACCTATAGCTGCCTCCATCATGTCATCATAAACTTCAGTTCTCATTAGCTAATTTCTTCGTCAGAATTCTCTCACCTCTGGCTTTGCAAAAGACAGCACAAATGATGCTGTGTCTTGCCTTTGGTGGGACCTAAGCTTAACTTGCCTGCAGGTCAGACTCTTGACAGTACAGGAGCCTTTGCCTCAATCCTAGGCACAATGGTTGGGATTTCTCCTGGCTGTATACCACCTTCCATTGCAGAGAGACTCCTAAGAACTATCAAGCTTTTAATCTACTTGACATTATTGCAGAAATAAAACCAAGAAAAGTAGACTGCACTGTCTTGTGAAGGTTTTCTCCTTTACCTAAAAATCAAAAATACTGAAGTATAAGGTAACTGTGGAAGAAATACCCTTCTTCTAAAAAAACTCAATAAATTACATTAAGTATTTCCTAAAGCCTAAAAGCAGCGTCTGAGTTTTTGGAGGGTAAAGACAGAGAATTAACATAAATCACATAAAAGGACTGCATGGCCATATGTATAGTATAGGTTAAAAATCAGACTTGATTCAAATCTAAGTCTAGCTATTACTTCCTCAAATTACTTGCTGCCAGCGTGCATTCTCATTTCAGCCTAATTTTTAAGAACTGAAAGACATTTTCACTCCACCTTTGGACACTTAAAGGAACTCATACAAAAACAGATGAAGATGCATATTACATACAGGCTGAATTTAAAGCTATAAAGTAGACATAAAAATTAACTTTTATGATAATTTTGCTAGTGTTTGCTAACCACATATATCATTAACTCAAGAAAGGAGTAGTAGTTTGATTCTTTGCATCTCCATTTGAATGTTTTGGCATCATAAACATGACTGACACTGAAATGACATCAATACATTTGATTTTTTTTCTACTGTAACTACTAGATGTAATGTTAGGATACAGCTAAGCTGTTTTGAACATCAAGGCATTATTGAACACAAGTGATTCTTCCACAGTCAATCTTCCGTGTTATCCAGTAGAAGTCAAAAGGTTTGTTTATAAAAACACAGCAGTTTCTAACAGTCATAATTTCAGTACCTTGTAATTTAAATAAATCCCAATAGAAGAGAAATCCTTCACCATAAGAAAATAATTAAAATCATCATCAGAGGACTAAGTACATGCTAAAGCTAAAAATATCATATTACTTTGTTGCCTTTCCCTGGTCTTAAAATTAAAACCAAAACACAGTTTATGGGGAAAAGGGGGTTTTACCTCGGTATTTATTTAAGGATCCTTGAGTGCAGCACTTCGTCCAGGTGGAATGCCCCAAAATGCACATACTGCTCCCACACCAAAATACAGACAATTACAGGCCTTGCAAATTAGCAGATCTATCAAAGATTCCCCAATGAGAGGCTCGAGTGAACCCCCAATTCTGAGGAATCTTCCCCCTGGATGGGCCCATCTTAGTTTGCAAAAATATTTTGGAGAGGACCTTGGTGTCTGGGGCTTCCAGACTGTTTGGTCTCCTGGTTTAACAGTACAGTGGGTCTCAGCTAAGTTATCAGACTTGGAAAGTTCCAAGTATGTAGGCTATAAGCAGTAAGAGTACATAAAAATATATAAAAGGGTATATAAGAGGGGTGTAAAAGAAAAAGCAAAAAATCATCCTGGCATCACTTCAGATGCCCTAAATAGAGATTTGCAATAACATATGCCCTGACAAAAATAAACCCACCATACCAAACAAAATTTTACCGCTACACCCTCAGGAAGGGAACAACAAAAATGAGCATACAGAATTTCAGTGCTATGAGAAAATACTCAAGTAGTTTATACAGTATCAATTATAATCTAAATGGCATATAGCACTACTCAGCCCTCAAAAACCTGAAACAAAGTCCCACATCCTTGCTTACAGCAAGAATAGTAAATTAATTCAAAGAACTCAAAAACTGCTTGTCTTGACCTGCTTCTTAAGCAAGAATTTATAACAGATTATATTACCTGACTCAGCAAATGAATGAAGATCCAAAACAGGATACACGCCTTGAGATAAATGTTGTGCTGAAAGCACAGGAGACAGTGCAGTCTGAAACAGGAGATACCATAAATTTTTTTCTTCTATTTATTGGTCATGCTATCGCATCCATATATGCTACATCCAAGTTTCACAAAACGGAAACTTAGCCTAAGTACAAATTAATAAAGGTAAACATATTACTAAAATTATAAGCATGGGGAGAAACGAGGACTAAAACAGGTAGAAGCAGCAGCTATTGCACTTGCATCTAGCTAGTGAGAACACACTAGGAAACACAGTGAAGATGTTCAAACATTCAACTTCACAAACCAAAAGATGGTCAGAAACAGCATATTGAATGAAAAATAAAAGACAAAAGCTAGTCCCTCAAAGTACTACAATACAGCAACTTCAGAGAACAATAAAGGTCAACAGTTCTTTAAAAAATAACACAAGTGCCAGGTGGGGAAGAAAGAAAAAAGCTACACAAAACATTGGAGCAGACAGGACTGCTTCAAGTCCTGTCACTTTTTACTTGGGAGAAAAGACCAACACTCAGTCCTTCTTGCAGTGAGGAGCCCAAAACTGAGCACAGGATTTGAGGGAGAGCCCTACTAGTGCCAAGGACAGGGGGATAATCACTGCCTTGGTCCTACTGGTCACACTACTGCTGATAGAAGGCCAAGATGCCACTGGCCTTCTTGGTCACCTAAGCACAATGCTGGTTCATGTTCAGCTGCCTGTCAACCAGCACCCTCAGTTCTTTTTCTGCTGGACAGCTTTCCAGCCACTCTATCCCCAGCCTGTAGCACTGCTTGGGGTTGTTGTGAACCAAGTACGGGACCTGGTACTTAACCTTACTGAATTGCATTGCTTCAAAAATATGGGGAAAAAAAAAACAACTTGTATACTGAGGGGAGATCTCATAGTAGTCATCTTTCTCACAAGAGGAAGCAGAAGGACAGACATTCTTCTCTTCTCGTCTCTTCTCTTCAGCAACCAGTGACAGGACTCAAGGGAACAGCATGAAGGGGTGTCAGGGAGGTTTACACTGGAAAAAGGTCCCTTCCCAAGAAAATGGTTGAGCACTGGAACAGGCTCCCCAGAGAAGTGGTCACAGCACCACTCTAACAGAATCAAGAAGCATCTGAACAATGTTCTCAGCCACATGGTGTGACTCTTGGGGATGGTCCTGTGCAGAAGTTGGACTTTGAGGATCCCTTTGGGTCCTTTCCAAGTCAGGATAATTGATGATTCTGAGTCTTCAACTGTGAAATGCAGTTATGCACAACCCAGAGTAGTAACTGAAAATATGTGAAATCCCACTAGAGTGCACTATAGAACAGGAATCCTCCACTCCACGTGGTTTCATATATGATAGAATTAAATTCTCTTAGTAAAGGTATCCAAAGGGTTTATCTACCAACAAGTCTCAGCAATCTGAGTTGGTAAGGAATTCTCACTTGCAAGTTTGACATGTACATGTATTATACATGTGCCTCGCACAGAGTACTAAAGTAAGAGAACTGTGCACTGTGTGCCCTTTCTTCTTGAGCGTCTTTGGCTCTGGACTGCACAGTTGACCACAGTTCTTTCTCTGCACCACCACACCTTCTCCTCTTCCTTGATACTGCACCTTTCAAAGCTCAAGCTCAGACAATTATTCACAAAAGCACAGTATCAAACCTAGACATTATGGCAACAGGAAACACTCATCTTGAACATTGTTTCCAAGGCTATATTTTTCATCTCACTCTGAACATTTCAAAATCTCTCTTGGTCTCCAGACTATGTAATCGGATTTTACTGCATATATTCATGTCTATGAGTAAGTATTTAAGAGTCTTATAACTGTGAAAGTGTGTCATCTGTAACACTTCCACATTCTAGGAAAACAAGGAGAAAAAAAAAAAGAAATTTGACTTCATAGTTCTAAAGCATGAAAAATAGCCTTCCACACCAAAGTGGACTGTCTTCTTGAACTAAAATGCTGAGTGCAAAAATGTAGAAGGATCTGTTCCAAAATTCCTCTTGTTTTTACAGCTCAAAAACACTCCCAATACTAATTCAAAACGTAAAGAAGAAAACAGCACTCTGAAAAAGAATTTCACATCCTTTTCAGTTCAGAAGGTGATGCTAGCCAAGTTCAGAAGAATTACAGCTGTAAGGATGAAAGCATGGGAGTATACCAGCCACCACCAAAGCACAAAATCTACTCAAATTAACTGAATTTAATAGCAGCAATTAAAGTCTGTCAAGCTCTGAAGTGGAAGCCTGATGGAAGCTTGACAGGTTTAAGCATAAGTTTGATATGGATTCACACATAATGCAAATATATTCATACTTGGTCCACAGTCTTTTCTCACCTCCTCTAGTGTATATCACAACAAACGTACAGGTAATACTAACTACTTCAAGATGTAATACTACTTAAAATACTTCAGATGTAATAGTTGAATTCTATAATTAAATTCAAGTATACTCAGTGTTATAAAGCACATGGCGATCGTCTTATACATGCAGATTCTATTTATGTAACAGTAAAGTCCCAATACCCACCCTCAAAAAAAGTTAGTCTGCCATTAGTTGCACAAAACAATAGACTAAGGCAGCTTTTGGTTGGGTATACTATTATAATAGTATATTCATATAATAATATAGTCATATATTAGTACATGAAGAGTGAAAGAGCAGATCAGAATTAGCTAAAATTTTAACAGCACCACTAAAGAGATGGCAAAAACTACACCTTGAAGTCAAATTTTCAATAGATATGCATGTTTAATTGCTGCATTTACTATTAGTTAATATTATGCTAATATAATTCACAGAAAATACCAAGCTGTAGCAACAGCCTTCCAGAACAGGGCAGAATAATTCATACAAAGATGGAAAGATAATTATCAAATAACCTAAAACCACCCCAAATACAAAGATGACCTCTATTTCTTTAGTACCAACTGCATGAGTTATTAAGTAACAGATTGTTAGAGTTAAATTTTGAGTCAAAGAGTCAAATCAATCAAGAGTCAAATTTTGTCTTTGACTTTTGAGTCCTATTCTAATGACAGGACTGCTTTACACATATATAAAACATAGCCAGATCACACAGACTAGTCATCAGAAATTAGCAACTGTGAGTTAATTTCCTGATTTTGTTAAGAACAGCTCAGAAGGCGAAATACATTTTTCAGGAATAATAAGAAGGAAGCAAACTTCTGTTCTGAAGAAGGTATAAAACAGTGACCCAAATCATTTTCACTAAGGAAAGGGGGTGGGGAAAGAGCAAGAACTACTCTTTAAACTCATAATCATTACGAGTGTAAGGAGGAGCTTCCACCCCTGAGCTACATTGTGTAATGGACTTAAAATGAGAAAAGCACTGAAGTCTGATGAAAAAAACCAGCTACTTTTGCCAGGCAGGCATTTTTTATAAAACAGGTAGTGAATATTTTCTGTTTGGCTTTTGAAACTTTCATGTAACACCACATAATACTTGAACTCCAAAAAATTCCAGCATTTTGATGTTTTCTTCACTACGTAAAACAGCTGAACCCAAATTCCGCAGCACTATGATACATGTGTAAATTTGAAGGCACAATTAAACTAACCCTCAACAAAACCTAGCATGTTTGTTAGTCAAGATTATTAGAACTACAAATTAATTCTCACAGTAGTAAAACTCGGAGGAGTTCTATTTTAAGTCCAAACGTTGGATAACTATTTCATAATTATTGGCTAAAGTTCGCAATAAACTAACCAAATAGCAAGAAAATTTTCTACAGCTTTCAAGAAAGAGCTAACTTTTTCAAGAGGCACTAAGTCAATGCTTGTTCTTGTGCACCTTTCAAAACTGGAATGCTAATATCAAGAAGGTATTTTTCTGATAATTTTTAATGAAATCTCTTTTAAAAACCTCACCTCAGTTATTTTTGGAGGAGAACTGGTAGCAGGTGCACTTTCTGGCTTAGGAATGCTATCAATCAGCTCCAAAATACTTGTCAGCTTCTGGTCTGATATTTGGATAGAAAGTAAAGGCAATTGTCCAGACAGTTTGAACCTGTTTTTAAAAAACCAAAGTCAAAAGTTCCATAGTTAAAACAATCAATCTTAATTTTTTTTTAATTAAGTTTCATATGAATTTTCTTCTGAAAAACACGAAAGTCTTCCTGGTCAGAAAATTATTCATCTAACCATTGCATGTAGCGTGTATATATATATACACACATATTTGTATATATAGGTAGGTGTGCATATATATACATATATATGCAACCCTTCTGTTGCACACAGAAAAGTTACTTGATCAGCAAATACCCACTTATTAGCATAATTTGTATTTCCATTTGCTACAAAACCTTGTGGATCAGGACTACAAATAGTACTAACGACCACTTCTCATTAGGCTACATAAGGCATATTTTCCTTACAAATTGCTCCCTCTTGTTCATGTATTTAATTTAATTGCTTACAATAAATCACATAACTGAGCTTTTACACAGTATTTTACAGAAGAGAAGGTGGAGGGGTTTTTTGCATATGAATGCTTAGGGCTCAAAACATAAAAGTATACAAAATACTTCCTAGAAGTCATGTATAGTTAAATGGACTCTAGCAGTTGTCTAGATATTTAAGAAATGAATAAACAGTATAGCAATATAGGATATAAAAGCATAAAACAACCATCTTTAAAAAGAAAACAGTAAAACATATTTTAAGTGTATTTGAATAGGCTTTGGCCAAAAAAAAGTAGAATCAGATCAAACATAGACACTGAGTTTTTAAAGACCTAAAACACAACTCAGTTTCTCATACAAGTGAGTATAACAGAAGTAAGCAGAAAATTGGCTCAAAGAACACTATTCCACATTTATTACAACTTCTAGTTAAAACAGGTAAAGAGGTCTGTTCAACAGGTAATTGTCTCCAACAGGCAGCACCAGATGCTTATAGTGTGTAAGGAACAAGACAAGCTACTTCCTTCCACTTTTGACATCCTTAACTCACTTCTCAGTCTTCAGAGGGACATAAAATATAAGACTGAAGAAGACATGAGAACAAAAAAGCTACACATTTTCATCTATCTCAGTGAGTTTTGATACTACAAGAGTATCTGAAAAAACAACTACTGACCCTTGCACAAGCACAAAATTGTACATGTTAAACTGTGACAGTAACTAGTTTTCTTCAGTTTATGAATTTCTTCATATCCTTAAACTTACAGGATCAATTCTCAACTACTATTCTTATTCCAGTTCTATCAGAGAGAGATTTAGATTCTTCCTTTTTTTTTCCTCTTTGTTCTTTTATTATTATGGAGAGGGTCAAGGTAGATGTGTAGCTACCAAGTTTGAAGGGACCTCTCTCTCTACTGTGCTCCTCAGTTGTTGGAGGAGCATACCATAGCAATTCTCACTTTCATTTCACTTAAACCTCTCTACAAAAATTTGTGTATAATGTTAAGACATTTTTAATGAGTGTTTGTACAACAGACAGCCCATACAGTTACAAGGAAGGCACTCAGCAGATACAAAGCAGACAACTGCAAATAATCTCGGCTCTCTATACTGCTCTTTAAACAAAAGCTTTTAAGGTTTGGAAAACCTCCTCCCCATCTGTAGAGACTGAGGCATGGAGAAGCTAAGTGCTTCAATTGATGAGGAAATCAGTGTAGAAACTTCCTTCAAGTTCAGTCTGGTTGTGTTTAGAGAGAAAGAAATGTTAAAACAATGCCACCATCAAGATTCAAATAAGTACAGTCCTTCACATTGGAATTTTTACTGTGTTTATAATGAATGATATTATATAGGATGCTCTTAACATTGCTATACTCATACTTTCTTCATACACCTTCAAAAACCATATGACAGACTCTCAGACACCTCCTCCAGGAAACGGAGGAAACATATGACAGGAAAAAACAAACATAAAAAAAATACAAAACCTTACACAGGCTATAAAACCACAGAATCATATTAGTGCTTCCAAATGTGAACTGACAGAAACCATAAGGAGCATGCTATTACTAGAAATGAAAGAAAAGCAGATATTCATATCCAACCAGAATGAAAGTCCATTTTAAGGATTTTAAGGAAATATGAGTAGATGAAAACACAGATAAACAGTGAAAGTCCCTTGATACAGTAGTCATTAACAAAAGTACGTAAATTAGTATTCTTCTCAAGGCAGTAATATAGAAATGTACCTTTCCAAACAAAGCCAGGACAAAGCCCAGTAAATTCATTACTGTTTTGAACAACAAAATCGCAAGGAATTCAAATTAATTTGATGGTCACTGAGAGACATACAATCAAAGAATCAAAAAATAGAGACACCCAATCACCTGCTTTTCAGATGACTAAATGTAAAACAGGGGCTTTCCAAACTAAGAAACTCATTCGTAATAACGTACTACATTAAACAACAATTCTGGTACTAGGTTTTGCTGTAAAACTATCTTTCTGCTCATTTTTCTCAACAGAACTATGCTGTTCTACGTAGACAGTTTCAAACATTAAAATAAAATCTCTGGAAAAATATAATTCTGTGTTTACATGACAGTATATTTATAAAAATTGAAATATAAAAGAATGGATACATGTATACTAAAAAAACATTTTTTATTTATATTTAACTGATGTGAGCATAATACCCCATTCAACTATAATTATTAAAATTTACAGTTTAGGGGATTCTTGCTGACACAAAACCTACAGCTAACTTTTAACATTTGTACCCAATGTGATATAGAGAAAAATTAGGGAGAAATTTTCCAGAATCAGTTTGGACATATTAACTGCCAAAGCACACCTGGTAGCCAAGACAGTTAGACAGGTAGTATTGCAATACTGCAACAGGTCTTCTCATTAAGAGAAAACATTCCTTAATCCAGGATACCTGCATAACTTTGAGATACGTCAATTACAAATCTAGATTAAAATTATGTCATTCCACAACCATAGAAACGAAATCTCACTTTCTAACATAAAAAGATTCCTGTGAATTGCATTCCCCTTATTTGACCTTCTTCACCCAATAGAGAAAAGTAAGTAGCAAAAAAGCAAGATCTTTTGCAAGCATCAAAATTCAGAATCTCTCAGGTTTCCAGAAGGTGGCAGCATTACTCCACACAATCATTGATCATTATTAACAGTACTAATTATTTCCTTCTGATTGGTCCAATTTCCACAGCTAACAGGATTTTGCTATGTAAGCCTAAGGCATTAAGAGCTGTTTCCTGGAGAAGTGACCCATAGCAGGTAATCTAGAGCAATAAGACAAGTTAAAAGAGAGGGAGTATGACAGCACATTACTTTTCAAAATATTTTTTGATATTTATAAAATAGATTTTAAGTTCAGATTTTTAGTTCCTTGGTATTTTCAGCAAGAACTGAAATGTAGCTATTAGCAAGACTGAATTAGAAGAGGCAGTAATATCTTTAATAAAAATCTTTAAATGTATTAAACATACTACTATAACATTCCATCACCTTTTCAATATCTAAAAAAGTCTCTAATTTATTTTCTATTTTTCTAGATAAATGTATTTTACTTCCAAGATTTACACACAGTCAATGCAAAAGAGCACAGGTATGACTAGTTTCTTTTTTTTTTCTCTTCTTTTTCCCCCTCAAAAAAGTCATTTACCACAAAATTTCAAAATTGGGAAAAATACGTACTTGGGCATTCTTGCATCTGTAACAACCATAGCCCTGCTGAATTCCAGTTTTACATCCAAAGGCTGCAAGATACACTGAGATGAATCTTTTAGCTTCCGAGCTTCTTGCCAGTTCTCATCTAGAAGAGCAGAGAAAATCTACTTTAAACACTGAAAGAGATTCCTTCTCAGTACACATCACAAAATTCAAGTATCTGATACTAGTATATATGGCTAAAAATTCAGGTGCCACAATCTCTTCTACAGCTCTATCAATGTATGTTATACATGCTCTGAACTTCAGACATACAAGACTAATTAATAATTTCTCCCATTCTCATCTACACAACTACCCCATCCATGGGGTAGACTTCTAAGGACCCGATTTTTAACATGAATGGCACTGGGAGTTTAGGCTCTGGATTCTCCCCTGGAACAAAAAGATTAAGAATTAAATGACTTCTCTGATTAAGACTGACTCCATGTTGCTAGACAAAATACTGAAGTTTTCTTTGATATCTTACTGAAGTAAATTGACTCTAATTCTTGAAGTAAATTGATTCTGTTCATTTCTTTACCCTCAAAGAATCATCAAACCTACAACTATTTGTGGATTCTGCTTTGAATCTGGGAAAAAGCAAAGGCACTGAAGGAAAATAACACAAACAAAATAATTACACTCTTACATTTATTTTGCAACAAATCAAATGAGCTGTCTTCAACAAAAGGGATTTTATTGTAAATTTGCTAAGACTGGAATTGAAGTCCTAAAAGTATGTTCCGGAAACTCAAAACATGTTCATAGTACTGAATTTAGAACAATTACGTTTGAAGAAGTACATTCCAAAAGATTCTCCAATCTTCAGCTAAAATTTGAGGCACAACAACCACCACATTACATTTAGTCATATGAAGAAAGATTACTTTCATGACTACTTACCATGTTTGCTATACAGTAACTGCATACTGCTGAGCTGGACATCAAAACTGTCATAAGCTCTTGACATTATATCTTCAATAGTGCTTTGTCCGACTTTGAGTTCCGATAAATCAGAACGACTTTTGCTTGTCATCTTGAAACAGGTCCAAAAAAAGAGCATAAATCAATTTCAAAAATATTCAAGCACCAATTCTACAAATACTTGCTCGTACCGCAACAAATTTTTAAGTCCTCTATATATGTGTGTGACTATAAGTCATAGTCTTACAACTATCACAGCACAGCAAATATCTAAAATTCCTAGCCTGCACCAAAACAAAAACAAACTATTTACTCAATTTATCCTCAAAGAAAAAGACAAAAAGCAAATTAAAACATACTGTATACTCTGTACAGAATAATTTTCTTTAATAAGTGTCTTATACTCCAAAGTATAAAGTCTCAAGCCCTTTGTAATCAGTTATCATTCAGAATTTTTACATATAAAATATTACTGCATTAATAATTCAGACACACAAAATTTATTTCTGAACCCTGTTGAATTCAGTTGCAACATATTAGAGAAGAAAAGACGATTTGGACTGTTCATCATCAATGTCTTTCCTTTAATATCAGCCAATATTCCTTCAATTCAGCTTTGCGACACCTATACTTCTTTAGTATTTGACATTAGTATGTGCCCTCTCCAATGGTCATCGCTAATGGAATGTCTACGTCCTCATCCTTATATGTCTAATAATTTTGGATTCATATTTGGTTTTGTCAAATCCAGGTAATATTCAAGAGAACCAGAAGAGGTTTAAAAACTGGCATCTAAGACACAGCATTTATTTTTCAGTACTGCTGGATTTTAAGTCCATTTTAACTTTTATGTTAAAAATAACTTGGAGATTCAAATGCAGAATGACTAAATTAATAACTATTTATTAATAAATTAATAATTAAAATAAATTAATAATTAATTAATATTTATTAATAACTATTTATCTACACTGAGATTCTGTTTCAATTTTATACGCCATATTTCCTCCTGGGGGTTAATCTTTTCCAGTAAGCAACTGAAGGAAAAAGACTACTTGTTTTGTGTTATGCATAATCATTCAACAAATGACCTACCTCTCTATTAAGTATATGTCACTCAAAGTGAATACAGAATTAATACTCATATCCTGAGAGTCAACTGAATTTTCTCTTATGGTATTTCTAATTTCTATTAAATCAGAGGAACCAATCCAGGAGTCACATTCACTACAAAAATTACTCATCCATTTCAGGAAAAAGATCTCACAGACACACTGAAGTCTGATTTGAAATGTATTCTTCTATGTAATTCTTCAAAGAGTAATCTTGTGTGGGTGGAAAAGGAGTTCGAGATCCTATTGTATCTAGGATTAGATCCAGGATGCTGTCTCAAGCACACAAAGTGCCAATTCCACAAACTGCCTACAAATGACCAACATCCAGAAGAGCTGGTGAAATGATCTGTCACTGAAATTACTTGGATTTACTAACACAACACATTATTTTCAGTATCTACAGAGCAATATTCTTCTACTTTCTGAAGCAAATCAATGCATTCTTTTTAAACATGACTTATTGCAAGGTCCTGCACTTGGATTGGGGCAGGCCTTGTTAACAAAGCATGGCTGGCCCTGTTAACAATACCATGAATGATGCAGCTGATCAGACAGAGCTCTGGTGAGAACATGCTGCCACCCAGGTGCCAGGCTGCAGGCTGTGCCCGACTCATACACCAACACCAGACAGTAGCAGTGAGAACACCTGTGGGAGGTGTGCCCAGGCAGAGAATTCATCTGCTTAGTGACATAGCTCAGGGACGAGGTCAGCAGGTTGAGCTGATCGACAGCCATCTGAACATGAGCCAGCGTGCGCCCAGGTGGCCAAAAAGACCAGTGGCATCCTGGCCTGTATCAGAAATAGTGTGGCCAGCAGAAGGGATTGTCAGCACTAGGGAAGGGATTGTCCCCCCATACTTGGCACTGGTGAGGCTGCACTTTGAATACCGTACTTAATTTGGGATCCCTCAGAGTAACAAAGACATTGGAGTGCTGGAACATGTCCAGAGAAGGGCAACAGAGCTGGGGAGGGATCTGGTACACAAGTCCTGTGAGGAACAGCCAAGTGAGCTGGAGTTCTTTAGTAGGGAGAAAAGGAGGCAGAGAGGAGCCCTTACCTTAAAACTACCTGAAAGGAGTCTGTAGCTCTTGAGTATATAGGTGGAGAGTTAGTCTCTTCCCCCAAGAAACAAGCAACTGAACGTATAGAAACAGCCTCAAGTTGTACCAGGGGTGGTTTAGAATGGATATTAGGGAAAATTTCTTCATTGAAAGTTTCCAAGCACTGGAACAGCCTGCCCAGGAACACAGTTGAGTCATCATCCCTGGAGGAATTTAAAAGCCATGTAGACATGGCACTGAGGAACATAGTTTAGTGGTGGATTTGACAGCACTGGGTTGATGGCTGGACTCAAGGATCCTCAAGGTCCTTTCCATTCTAAGTGATTCAGTACTTCCGTGATCAATACACGCTGCTAACAAGGGGCATGAGAGTTGCTCTATGGAGTAGGGCCTGGGAATGCTGGTGGATGAAAAGCTGGACGTGATCTAGCAATGTGCAGTTGCAGCCCAAGAAACCAAACATACCCTGGGCTGCATCCAAAGCAGCATGGTAATCAGGGCAAGGCAGAGGATTCTGCTCTTCAACTCCTCACCTGGAGTACTGCAACTTGTGGGAACAGGTCCAGAGAAGGGCCAGAAAAGTGATCAGAGGGACAGAACACATCTCTTCTGAGAAAAAGGCTGAGTTGCTGTTGTTCAGCCTGAAGAAGGTAAGTCTCTGGGGAGAATTTTCAGCAGCATTTCAATGCTTAAAGAGGACCAAAAAAAAAAGAGATGGGAACAGACTTTTTACCAGGACCATCCACCCTCTGACATGTCAAGGGGTAACACTTTAAAACTAAGAGAAGATATAGACTAGATATAAGGAATTTTCTTACAATGAAAGTGCCAAGACTGTGGCACGAGTTGCCCAGAGAAGGGGTGGATGCCAATCCCTGGGAACATTCAAGGTCAGGATGGACAGGTGGTTGAGGAACCTGATCTAGTTGAAGATGTCTCTGCTTATTGCAGGGAGGTTAGACTTAATGACTTTTAAAGGTCTCTCCCAGGCCAAACCATTCTACGATTCTAATTGAAATCACCTGTTCAGAAAGTAATTATGTGGAAAATATATAGAAAACTTAGTGACTTTAGCAAGATCTTAAAATCTGAAACAAATTCTTACTAAAAAACCAGATAGCAATCTAAATAGATACTAAGTGGCAGAATCAATCTTACACAGAGTACAATTTAAAAAAAATAAAATTGCCCGTACATGTAAGATCATTTATCCTGAAGAACACAAGTTCATCAATGAGTAAGATTGCAAATAATATGGAGAAAGTCTCTTCTATGATCTTTTAGTGATAAATTATAATTTTACACACTTCATGGAAGGTAAAAAATCAAAAAGATAATGACTTATCTCAAACATACCTCTAATTTTATCCAAATTATTTTTAAAATTTCCAGTATGTTTACTTTTCTCATTTTAAAGTAAACCCAATGATTAAGTGGTAAGTAATAAAAATACAAAAAATAAGAATATCATTTAATCATGTAAGAAAGAAGTTCACTATTTTATATTGTAAGGCAATGTAAAAAATTATTAAACATTTTCCATGTAACAGTCCAAACCATCAACAGTAGTTTCATACTAGCGGAAGAGTATTTTCTAGCAATTACTTTGCATTGAATCCATTGAGAGGAATTCAGTAACTTCTGCCTTGGCTAGAAAGCACTTTAAAATAAATACCCAATACATAAACTGCAAGAGGTACTTTTGCTTAATCACTACCATAAAACGCAAATTAAAAAACTGGAAATCATGTAAAAGCTGAACTATCATTTCCAGTAAATTAGTGCCTTAGGTACATACTTTAAAACTACCAAGATCCAGAAGCAGTAAATTTGATGTATGATCATAGAATCCTTTTTGTGGAACAATGATGTATGAAGCCATGAGGTTAATTTTGAGGTCAAGAACTTTCTGGGTTTCAATAATATACAACAAACCTGAAAAAACAGTACAATTAGTAAATATAAACAAACAAAAGTAATTCATACAGAACCTATAGGATTAAAAGATAGCGATAAAAAGAAAATCAGATCTAATTTTAAATAAACTCTCTATGTTAGCTAACTAATAATGAATTATGAAGATGACAAGACATTCAGCACGTCCACTGGTAAGAAAACAATTACAACTGTTACATTATCAGAGGTTGTCCCGACATAAGAGAGCTGCGTTAGTCAGTAAAGAAGCATAGCACAATTACATTTCAGGATTTGCAAGACAAAACAACTTGGAATAATAAAAAGAGTAAGATTTTTTCAGTTTGCACTGCCTATCTGAATTTGAGTCATGCAGAAAGGTCAAGCAAATATTTTGTTTCTTTTATTTGGGAAGAAAATGTAGTGGAGTCCATAAATTGACCTCTGGTAAACCAAGCTTTTGTAATGTCTTTTAGTGCTGGAAATCATAACTATGTTAGAGTAGCAGATTCCTTCCCTTTCACAGTTCACAGTTCCCCTGTCTTTTCCAGCTATCTTCCACTGCTTCAAAGAAAAGTGTTAAGAACTCATTCTCGAGGACTGCAGGTCTGAACATATTAATGACATTTATACATTTCCATTTTTCCTATTCTGCCTCTGAGATTAGCACAATCCCTTGCAACAGAATATTCTGCAGATCAAATCCTTTTTCCCCGGCAATCCTCTAAGACTCAGACAAGTTTAACAAGCAATGTATCACGTATTTTTAGACATTTCCACCTAATTTTTCATTTGTGACTGGAACAAGGTTTTAGGTTACTCTGGGCAACTCAGCATTCCCATGAGGATACAAACAGTATTGGGTACACCTCTACAGTAATTACATGCTTAAACTGTAATAAACTCAGAGTGTGATTTCATATTTCCACAAAGAATTAATTATGATCAACACCACTGTATTTGGTGCTAATGAGAGAACAAAGCATATTTTATCTAAGCAAATTTAAAAATTCATCTCAGAAATTAACAAATTAACAATATACTCAATATTGCTCAAACTTCTGAACGAAAAGACAAGCAAGCTGACTCACATAACTCTGGTAAATCTGATATTAGCCCTTAATTAAATAGTTCAGTCAAAGAAACACAAATGAATAAAAATACCATTGATGCTTGATTTCCCTCCCAATAGTAGCCTGATAAAAGCAATCAATTAAATAAACATTTTGTTTGAGTTTTCTTTAAATTCCTTATCACTTGAGTATTCAGATGTTTTTTATAATTACAATTTAATTATTAATAGGTAATAAAATTAAAAGAGATTTAAGAAAACATCCATTGTTTGGATTTTTCCTTTAAAAAATAATTTATATATGAAATCTCCCCTCAGCATCCACTCCCATCCACAGAGACAGGACATTCTGCTGGACACATCTTTGATTTACAAAGCCTCAGACATCTTTACTAGAACAAGATAATTCCACAGATCTCAGTGTTAGTCTTCACAGTACTCAACATTTGCATTCATATCTTAAAATGTAAGATCTCTAGAGATAAACAGGATGAAATGAAAACTAGTGAAATGGCTATAAAGCTGAGCAGATGCAAGGCAGACAAATATAGTTTATATAACTTGAACTGAGTCAATCCAAATCAAAATCAATATTCATCAAGGAAGTCAGAAAATCAAAAACATGTATACAAACACATAATGTCCTGAAAAACAAGAAATCTGGAAAGGATTTAGAGGTTAACTTACAGGACTAATATCTCAGTATCAATATTTGAGGAGTATTAAATGACTAATGCCTTTTACATATCAGATGAATAAAACAGAAGACGTAACAAACTCTTTTAACTCTGTATGGAGTAAAAATACTGAAAGACTACCTGCGGTTTTGGAGCGTATTTTAAAAATAAGTAGAAAGAGTTGAAGTTAAAAAAATATACAGTCATAAAATTATTCAATATCTAGAATAAACACGTTGCAATGAGATTGAATAATTCACCTTATTTAGGTGGTGTGTCAGAAAGGTGTGACTTGGATGCGTACATCTCCATAGGGAAAAATACAGTTTTCACACTCCTACAATCTAAAATTTGCCTGAGTGTGCCATCAGAAAGAACATGCAGCACTTGCCTGTTGACGTTTTTTCACGGAATTCTTCAAGTTTCATCAGAGTTGCTGATGTCAATTGCTCTAAATGTACATCTTTCGGAGGTCTGAAGAAATCTACTAAGCTATTTACTGTCGTCTGTAAAAAAACCCCAAAACATGGTATATTTACTACTAAGTAGAATTGTTGATGATTTAGAGCTTATTCAAATATTTACTTACTGCATCATATACTATTTCAAGTGGTTGTGATTCTATTCTAATCCTCTGATCTGCTTTTTCATCCAAAGGATTAGTCTCAAACATTATGCTTAGAAGTGAGGTACTCTCATCTGAATAGACTGTTCGAGAAGACAGGAGACAGGGTGTATGCTTTTCCCGAGACACACCTGTAACTTCAACTGAGGTAATTTTTGTTTCAAACCTGTAAAGATACGTAAGCAGACTGCTGTTCAGAAACAATACCCATCTGGTTAAGTACAATTAGAAGGTAAGAGCATAAAAAAATCAGATAGGGAAAAAAAAAGCCACAAACCAGCACAATATATCTCTAACCTGCCTTAAATATAAACAGCGTATCCTAAGGATTTAATACATACACTCACGTGTTAACTTTTCCATTTCATTATCTTTTGTGTCTATAAGCTGCCCCTGTCTAAATACAAAATAATAACTGTCCAAGTTATTTTCTTCATACACTTTTCAAGAGGACAGGTGTCAGGGTAGGTAAGAGATACAAATGGGAACTCTTTAGTATGACCTCAGGAATTAAAAGGTATATTTACAGTGAGAAAACAGACACACAGAAGAGAGAAAAGGGTTCTGGTACAGAGAAATGAAAGAAATAAAGATAATTAATGTCATAACTCCAAGAAGTACTTTTAAGGTCTTGGATTAATTTTGTTTTTCAGTACACTGTCCACCTCTATAACAGCTCTGAGTTGAAGATCTCCCAACACCCTACGAAAAATAATTCACTGTAAAAAATGAAGTATTTTTTCCCTTTTTCTTAGTACAATAGCATTGTCAGGGCCATTTAAATGCACAGCAGTACCAACAGAAAACCCAGAAGCAAAACTTACAAAAAATTATGCATAAAATTAATCAAGATCAAACATATCTTAATATCATACATAGATTACACTTATACGTCTCAAAGTAGAGGGAACAAGGTTTAAAACAGGAAGGTTACCTTCTCCCATAATTTTTACGTCATTACATTTGAAATAACATTTCAGTGCATGCTTTTCACCACCTACCGCGAGAGTACAAAACAAAGGAAAAATCATCAGTTACATCTTTCTTCCACAAATCTAAAAGTGAACTGGGAACACAAGGACTTTTCAGTCATGTCAAACGCCCATGAACTAGTGGCTGAGAGATCACCTTGCTCCGGTTAAGTTTCAAAAGGAAACTTAACAGTCACTTTTCAAAGCAAGTAACAAGTTAGTAACTGGATCGTTTGCACATAACAATGACAAACTGAGAAAAAAAAAGGAGTGTATCTGTATTAGCACAAAAAGCTCTGAAGATGCAGAGAAATCAATCACAGAAAGAGTATCCATGATTCATCCATTAGCTGCAGAATGATTCCACTCCAAACTGTGCAAAAAATGACCACAGAGTCTTAAAATGCCTATTTATTCATCATCATCATTTCATGAGGAGCAAAACCAGTTTGACAGAAAGCTCACCTTATTGCTTGTGCACCTGGTCGTTGGGTAAATACTGTACTCAAGTCAGTTAATGCAAATTCTATCAGCCTAGGAGTTTGCTTCTTTTCTCTTATTGATATAGACATGCTTAATAATTTCACAGAGAACTTCATGGCTTCATACTAGAAATGCCAGAAAAACAACAAAAGAGTATAAAATACAGTGATATACACCTTGATACAGTTTATGAAGAGATGACAGCTACAAATAAGTTTGAAACTATTGTTTCCATGCATGAATAGCTTGTATCATAGCTGGGGTAAAAGTCCACTAAGAGTAGACTATCCTTACAAACAACTTTGATATTTTTACCACATTTTGTGATAAAGACACTCTCTTGCAGAGCTAGAAAGCAGTTCATCTTATCATCTTTGGTATCTCACATTAAGATGACTTATCAGACTATTTCCAAATGGTTCCAAATGTTGCTCTTCCCCATTACAATCATTGAATCACCTCTTTCTTTACATAATCACTTATTTTACCTCATTTACTATCACTCTTATTTTAGATTCCAATGCACTTTCTGAACCCTTATTAAAATTCCTTAATGCATCTTCTTAAAAAGCTTCTGGATATTAAAAGATAATATATGAATATACTTCAATATTTAAACCATAATACACTACATCTATGATTTTATTCTTGTTAGAGCACACAAAATTTTATCCTTTACTATTTCAGAATATCCAAAAGTAAGCTTTCAGTATAACCACTAAACTGAAACTGCATCTAGTGATGCTCTGTTATGTAGAAAACCAGCATTAAAATATATCACAACTGTACTCAAATACAGAGATAGAGCTTCAAGTAATTTAAAAGTGATTTCCTATCATCTTTACATTTTTATTAGTAGATAAAGCTACCAACTTTTACTACATCACATAGTCAGCCACAACTTACTGATTTTGGAAGGGTTGGATCCACAGCTGTTTCACTATAACCAATTGCTGCATAAAGCTTAGCCTTCTCTTCCTGTGTCATCAGTTCTTCAAGACCTGTCACATTTCAAGAGGTTAGTTAAACTCAGCACAGGTATCTGAAAAATGCAAATACTGTTACACAATTTCCTGTGCTTGGCAGCTGTATAACATACAGGAGATACTGTTAACATTGTCCTGAATTAGTAGAAGAAAACACATTGGGTTTAAAGACAAGTCTTGAGAATCTAAAGCATGCTTTAAAATGCTCTTATAATTTTTTCCTTACCTATTCTATTTCCTAGCTTGCTAACAACAGAAGCAGCCTTTCTGATTTGCTTTCTATGTTCCATAACCTTTACTAGGTGCCTCATAAAGTAAACATACATTGCATGAAATAGACAAACTTCAAAATGAATGGAGGTAAAATTGCTTATGTTCCATTAACTGTATTGAAGGCAATTCAGAAGGAACTATACAGAAGGAGTTGTACAATTATACAACCTCTGTTACATGCAATTAACAATTTCATCAGCAAAAGAAAAAACTAAGAGAAAATGTAAACAGCAACAATTTGACCTCAATCACAGTTCCACTGCTAGGGACCTAGGACTCTAATAGGTTCCTAGTAACAAAAAGAATACCAGTAAATGATCATACTTGAACCCTTTATTTCTTGAGTCTGTTCATCTTTTTTTTCACCTGACCAGCTCCATATCCAGCTAAACCAGCCACCAGAATTTTCATCATCTTGTTTTACTCCTGGTCTGTAGATTTTCAATCCAGCCTTAGTTGCCTTAAATTTAAAAAAATATTCAGGTAAGTAATTTTCTTCATGCTTCTTTCTTCATTTTACTAAGAAAAATACAGATCCAAGGCAGCTCCAACACATCAGAACATAATAAGACAACCATTAAAAAGGCAAAATGTTTTTTAGTTTCCCTTCTAGTCACTTTTTCAAGTACACGGTGCATTATCGGACCAATTTCATTTTGCATAATAACAACCACCTTTTCAAAAGAACAGAGCATGTAAAAGGTCAATAAATATTTCTTACATAGCAGATTTTCTGTCTAACTTTCACCATAAAAAAAGCCCTCAACATTATATGGGGTTTTACATTACTACCACAGGTTTATAAAGAATCATTTAAAATATATATGTAAGCAATTAAATAGCCATCACAGGCCAAATTTTACATTAGCCCTATGTTTTTCATTTCAAGATAGATATCCAAAGCAATTTAAAAAGTATTTACTCTTGTAATACAGTATTGACTTTTAACTATTCCTGCATGTGATACAAATAGTTAGAATAGTAAGGATGCCCTCCCTTCTCCCACAGTCATTATTTCCACAACTAGGGGATGCCCTATCTGATGCCAGTGATGATTCCAATACTGGGTCCTCCCAGAAAATGTAGCCTACATCCAAAATTGACCACTGAAAAGTTTGTCATGGGGATGGCAAACAAACATCAAGTGATCTAAGACACAAAGTGGTTCTCAGAACTGCAGTGATCCACCCAAATTAACTTTCTTTGTGACTAATACAATCCAAAAATATACAAACAGTTGCAGATAAGCCCTAAATTTAAACGTACTCTAGAGAAAGTGAGACAGGGGCTCCTTCTCAGCATTCAAAACCCCAAGATCTCTACAATGCAATTAGGGAAAACAGCTGACTATAAGTACTCTGTAGGGACTTGTCACATCTATATACCTACTGGCCAAAGGAAGGCAGGAGTCACCACAAAAACATAAAGGCTTCTGAATTTATACTACTGATTCACTTCAGAGAGGTGATGTAGAATTGCAGCTTAACAACCCAAAGCTTCAAAAAGTTTGAAGTCCTCAAAAGTCCTCTTTATAAAAGTTACTATGTCATCAAGCAGATGTTAAAAAGTGAACAGCCCAAAGAAAAAATGGACAGGCCTTCGATAAAAGGATGTTAAGTCAGAGAAATTACAAGCTTCTGGGATAGTGAGGGCTTGATGCTGAAGGAAAACTGCCATGGAGAATAAGCAATGTTTAAAGCTATGACTCTTAATATATCTGAGGTAGAAGCAGGCACCAGAATCCAGGGTAAGAAAGATTGCAGAGAGAAACCATCTGCAAAGATGAAGAAAAAAATCTATGCAGGATGAGAACTACAAAAATTTGCTGAAGAATCCTCTTGAGCTTTCCCTGCCCTCCATTACAGTGGTTTAGTAATCAACACAGTCATAGACTTAATGCTTAATCAGCAAGGTCAACTATTTTGACTAAAAGAGAGAACTACCTGAAAGGTGGGTGTAGCCAAGCAGGTCAGTCTCTTTTCTCAAGTAACAAGCAACTGAACATGCAGAAAAACCTCAAGTTGTGCCACGGGAGGTTTATATTGGCTATTAGGAAAAGTTTCTTCACTGAAAGGGTTGCCAAGCAAAATAATAAGCTGCTCAGGGATGTGGTTGAGTCAACATCCCTGAAGGTATTTAAAAGTCATGTAGATGTGGTGCTCTGGAACATGGTCTACTGGTAGATGTAGCAGTTTTCTGTTAACAGTTGAACTTAGTGATCTTCCAGGTCTTTGCTAACCTAAATGACTCCATTATTTCATCTGGTGTTTTCACTTAGGTAAATCCCAAAAGTCTGCCCTAAGGTGAAAGGATAACATTTCTCAAGCTGATACAGAGACTTGATGCTTAGCTCACTGAAGCTACTATTTGGTACTTCGAACACTTGTGATAAAAAAGCAAAAGTGGTCTGAGGTTTGGAATATAAAGTTCTGGCTACAAAGTTGCTAGAAAACCAGCACTGTGATCACAAACATGATTTCTGAGGAGCTTGATTTCAAGGTCTAGATAAAAGTAAGCCCTTGAAATTCAACTCTTAGGTAAGTTTTGAAGAAACAGAAAAGCTTTGCAAACAGAAGGATCATTTGCCTGGCATTACTCAGCCCACGTCTAATGGCTGCTTCTGTAAACACCTGGCAGACTTAAGGCTGTCAGGATACCAAACTAATAGTAGACTTGTCTCTTGTAAGTCCTTCAAATCCTTTTTCAGAGGTATGACCTAATAACAATAACACAGATGGGTCCTGACAGATAGATGGAGATAGAACACAATTTAGAATCACTGTGACCTGATTTTCAATACTTTGAAATATATTCAAATAAACACCAGCACATCTTTCAGCACATCTTTCAAGATGCACTTATAACATTTTTGAAATGCAAGACTTAAAGCCCAAACATCTGAAAAATCATTTTCTTGCAACCTACTTCAAAGTGTTACAGAAATGTATCTTAAACAGGATTCAAAGTAGAGGGGAAAGCAATATGACAGAACCTTTTGTAAGTAGCATCATCATACTGGGGAAAAGAAGACTTAAACTAGATAGGAAATATTTCAGGATTTCCATCACCTTGCAAAAAGTTGGAGGAAAAAGACAAAATCAAGAGAAACCATACACAACAAGGTAAGACTATTCCAAGATCAAATGAGGCCTAAACCAAAGCCAAACATTCCCCCACCCCTTGAAAAGCTCTCCAATTTGGCCAAACTGAAGGAGAACAGCCATGAATATTTGTTCTGGTTCTGTTAAAGTCTGGATAATGATAACACAAGCATCCAAATGTGAGTGTACATATAGACAAGTAGAAGGAAAAATCACATTTACAGATTCCTCCTCAGAGTTTTGGGTTAGAAGCACAGTATCATGACTGCAGCAATTACATTTGTACCATATTTAATACACTTCACATACCAAAACAAAAAAAAAATCAAATTGCTTTCAAGCACTGCTATAAGTAGTAAATTATATTTATAAAGTTTAATTATTAATTACGGCCTTCTTTCAGATTGCAAATTTCTTATTCTGCTTACTTTAAGGTGTCTTGATTATTAATGGAGAAAAATCACTTCAGATTTCAGAAAAACTATAAACACTTCAGTATCCTAGAAAGATGCTCAGACCCTACATGGAAAACTAAGCATTAGTTCTACATTAATAAATTAGTAAATTAGTTCCTACATTAACCTAGGAAAAACAAGGCTAACAAATTAATTGTAACTACTAAAGTCACATTATCTTACCTAATTGCACTTACCTACTTAAATGCGTTCTGCATTTGCTCTACTCTGAGTAACATTTGAAAATTGAAACATTGCGTCTCTTTGCAAAGAGTTAACATACTGTAGGTGATCAGTCTATGTAACACAGTATCAGAAAAAAAGGAAAAAACTAATAGTATAGGCTGTTGTAGGGTGCAAGGAGGGACCCTCCATCCCACAGCTCTGGGTATAATTGTTTCCAACTTGACTTCAGTCATCCTTTGGCCATATTTTCCACAGCAGTTCTTTCCAACCAGAAATAGAAAGGAATTTATCCCAGATTAGTAATTTTGAAGAAGAAGTATATGGAGTTATTTAATTTTTGTTTAATTAAGAGCTGAAAAACTGACCATGCCTTATGAACCATGAAAAACCATGAATAAGGAAAATTGAAAGACTGTATGACACACAATTCAATCACCATAGCTAAAAGGCATCTGCCTAAAATTTCCACAACCTCATGTTTCAGTTATTGATAGACTCATTTAAATGCTGCAATTTTACCTCAACTTCTGCTTGTTGCCTTGCTAGAGTGATGTTAAAAATATCCAAGGCCTTTTCAAATTCCTAGAAGAGAGATGAGAAATTATTTTTGACAATTTGACAATTGTTACATTCCACAGCTCAGTTTTACAGGAAACAACAGCAAGCAATTAAATTTATGCAATCCAAGTTAATTTGCTCAATCTGAAAACTTAAAACAAATCTGGAAAAGAAAAGAACATCAGTTTAAGATGTTCTTTCTTGAAGGTTCTAATTTAAAGACTTACCTCATGTATTTGTTAATACTCCTGACAAGAAAGGTAGTGACAAAGTTGCAAGTATGACCACCAAAATTTTATTTTAACTTAGAACCAATTTAGAAACATTTTAACATTTAAGTTTGAACAAGTATCAAGATGAACAATATTTAAGCCTACAACAGAAAATTACTAACCTCCAACAATTTTAAGATTTCTTCTTTAGGTTTTTTTGATGTTATCTTTGTTTTATACATCTCTTTATAGCTCTTTACTTGCTTCCTATGATGTGAAATATGTTCCCACGACCACATTTGGAGCTTAGGTTGAACATTTACTTCAAGGATGCCATAAATAACATATTTCCACCTAAAAGCAAAGACAAACATATAGCCTACCTTTCTTTTGGTATATTGAAAATATTCCTAAGGCTTTGCAGACTTTCCCTAAATACAACAAGTTGCAAAGAATGAAATCTCCTGACTAATATTGCACTTCCGATCAGCTGAGAAACCTAAGAATTTTACTCTTTTTGCCCTCACAAAGTTGACAGATTGTCATTTCCTAAAATTCAAAGGTAACTGTGTATGAAAAGTCCCCACAAATCTATGCATGCATGCGTGAGAATAATAAAAATGTATTTGTAAGGAATCTTCTAAAAAGAAATCAAATCCTTGCCATCTGTGTTGAAATGGTTTGCCTATTTTTAGATAATAGTTATGTTCTTGTAACACTACCGAACATGCAACGGGCATGCCTTCATTTAAACAAAGTTATGATACAAAAATATCACCAGACCTAAGTTCCTGACTATAGTCTTTAAGACAACAATCATAGGTTTTTTTAATATTGCGTCCTGAGCTTTGGTTTGAGGTCCTCATCAACTTCTTACAATACTAGCTTAAGAAAAACTAATGAAAACAAAAGCAGAGACTTCCTTTCAGAAGGAAATTAGTTCTAATCTCCTTAAGTAAGAAGCATTTCCTTGGTAATTATTTCAAGTTAATAATTAACAAATGGTTTTTAAAGTTTGAGGTTGCCTACCATGTCTTGGCATTGTTGTGCAACGGAACATCAGGTCTGTACTTCCTATATGGCAGATTTCGAGTCATCATATCAATAGATTCAAGGAGCTCCATAACACTGAAGTACTTAGGCAAACAAATTCAAACTGAGCATTATTATCTGAGAACAACAGGTATCAAGCTTCTCTTTGCAGAGAAAATCAGTTACAAAGAAACACAAGACGAAGTTAATAGACTCTATAAGTGCACTATAAAATTTCAGACTGCCTTTCTTATTCTTGCAAGCTTTTTTACCACATTACATGTAATTCCAGAAAAATAGTTTGTACCTTACCTGTGGCTTATTGAATTCAACAGTTATATCCTGTAAGTTTACATCTAAATCCATTTTTGGTGATGAAAAGTCAACATCAGATCGAGGATTCATAAGGAGTTTGGCTCTAGCCGAAATTGGGCGGAATACTAAAAAACACAAGTTGATATAAAAAGTGCAATTAAATTATTCAAGACCATAATAAATTACACATATACGTATCTTAAATTATGCCAGATTATTAGTTTTAAAATACTAGACTTGAAAACCATGAAGTCCATCAACACATCTTAAAACAGAATTCACTCTATACTCAATTTTCAGTTTCACTCTGGCAACATTTATCAGATTTTTGCAGACCACCACAAACTTTCCTGTATGCTGAATTACATAAAGATGCTTCAATTAACAGTCTATATTTGTAACAAATGTAATCTTTTTTGGTTGGGATACATATATAGTATAAGACAGATTCAAATATAACATTCATTTCACTATAGGAACTCTTATTCTGTAAGACTTTGAATTTTTTTTTTGTTACAAATGCTTTACTGTTTGACAAATAATACTCTCAACAGTGGTTAAAACCAAACATTCCATATTTCTAAATCCAAGCCCAAGTAAGCATGGAGAAAATCAATATGGATTCCACATAAAAGTGAAGCCTGCCACAAGAAAAAACAATCAGAGTAGAAATGTTTTATCTGTTCCATAGTTTGGCAATATCAGGCATTTGAAGGCATGTTTAGTTCAATATTTTCATCTGTTTCAGCAATTGATCCAACACTAAGAATTTTTATATTACTTCAATTTGTGTAAATCATATTTTATCAAATAAGATTTCTTTCATCTCCGCAGAAATATTGATATATTACCTACATAACAAATATTCCAAATTCTCTGAAAGGTTCATGCAAGTGGAAACATGTATTTTTGCAAGATCATGAAAGTTTTATCTACACCTGTATATGGCAGCATTTCAATTCATTTTGTCCTGTATTTACTTTCCTAAACCTCATTTTTTATAGCTCTTACACCTCAGTATAATGTTTGTATTTACATCAAGTGATAGAATTAGACTTCATGCTTATTACCTTCCCATCAAAGTTTTAATCTAAAGACTTGCCGTAAACAGGACCAAATTTTCATTTACCACAGAACACCATGGTCTGCATCTCTGATGGCAATGCTGAATTTAAAGAGTGTAAATCTTGAATCCTAAGCTTTACATACACCTATTTTGAACTTAGTACATAAAGACTGAAACAATCTATGAAGTTTAACAATCATTTTCTTGCAAAAAGGAGTCAAAGCCAGCAACTAAAAAAGACAGATAAGAAATCAGAAGAAATTATCAGACAGTTCTCTGTCAGTCAAAACAGAGACTCATTCAGAAGATGGCAGCAGCATAAAATTGACATAGCCTTTTTTAACTCTGGCTATAGTGAACTGAGGGCTTTCTCACTGGAGAACAAACCACTTCAAAAGCCATTCAGCCTTGTGAACACACAGAGATGCACATGATAAACACAAACCATTGTATTTTCCATACAATGGAAAGTAAACTATCACCATGTTTGAGTGATGCCAATGTGACTTTCGGCTTTCAGACTTAAGTAAGCTATACTCAAAGCAATATAACTTGCAATATTCCCACTAAAAAAAACCAAAAGTTAATGGTTCAAAATTGTGTGATCATTGTTTCCACCTCTCATGAAAAAGAATACTTTGCATAAAGCAGGTGACCTCAAAAACATACTCAAACTCATTTGAATTCACAAAACTTACATAGTGCACTTTATTGTTAAACTTCTTAAATAAAGGAGTTAAACAACAGATGTTAAGAATGAGGATCTATGTATGACATTCCATTAGAATGATACATGACTCAAGACTCGTTTTTATCAAAGCTTTTTCAAGGCTACCTATTCAAGGCTACAGTATTCACTGTCAGAAAGACAGTTACTCTTACAGGATTAAACTGCACTCCTTAATAAGATTTTGGAGTAACAGCAAAAGTGACAACCTCTGAGATTCACTAAAAATTAGAATTATGAATGCATATTATAATTAAATAACACTTACCAAAATCATAACCCTCTGGAATCAGGTTGTGGCTGGCAACTCCGAGTTTTAAGTTAACCTAAACACACAGCAGAGTTAAAAGAAAGTTGCTTTTCTATTTCCACACCAAGTTTTTAAAGTACAAAATGTTACCATTTTTAAACAGTTCTCAGATAATTCCTCTGATCCAAAGCAAATTTAAGTACTCATCTATGTTTTAAACAGAATGATATGTTTACCTTTAGCTATCACTGAATAGTGGTAAGATGATGATCAATTGTGTAAATTTTGTTACTGGCAGAAGATCCTTTTTTTTAACTTTCTCAGACGGGTGCTAGACTTCCACCACATAAAAGCCTTAACGTGCACTATTTTTTCCTAAAAACGCTTTTTATTACAAACAATTCCCCAGGACACTGACAGAAACAGAAGCAGATCTGAATGTGAAGTGTGTTCTCTGCTTCCCAGTTTCAACTGGAATGCTAGATACACTATCTAGTGCTTTACTTACCAATGATTCATCACAACCACCATGGTAGAACATCTCTGATTTCACATTCCAATAAGCAAAAAGGTTATCCAGTCGCACAAGCTGAAAATACAAAACATATATATTAGTATCTACAAATTTTAGATTAATACTTTGAAATTCACAAATTCTGGATGAATAAAAATATTCCGACTGTTACTTTTAATATAGAGCCTACATAGTAACATGTTTTCTTGATCTTACTTTCTGTGGATGAAACTCTAACGCAGTTTGTTTTATTAACAACTCTTTCTTTACCATACAGTTTATACTGTACCTTGTGGAACAACTTGGCAGTTTCATCATGTAAACATGGATTCCAATTCTTATCTGAGGTCTGAAATGAAAATTAAAGTTACGTCAGTATCTACAGTTCACCAACATGTTATAACTGAAACAAACTAAAAAAAAGAAAGTAACATCACCATAATTAAATGCTATGGAAAATAATGGGACACGGTCTTCTGATTTAAGATGATTAATCCATTATTTTAAGTGAAAATTTGATAGGGCTACTACCCCCCAAAAAATATGTATGTTATGTGCACTGATTAGTAGGCTGCACACAGGAACCAAAGACACTATAAAATTCTGTTTTCAGCATTGCAAACTGTTTTCCTTTACACCAATATTATTTTTAGGCAGGCTCTTTGGACAGAGATAAACAAGAGATTGAAATCTTTTATAATTCTGGAAGCCTGTCATTTTAGTTTGAGCCTAAAGAAGACGTTTCAATGTGCTAGGAACAAGCATTCATGAGATCCCCATTTCATCGAAGAAAGTAGCACTTGTTTAAGAGACACATTTTCTTTAAGACTAGCAGTTACACAGCAAAAACTATTGAATCAGAGCAACTCAGCACCATCAGCATATTTCTCCTACTACACAGTCTCCCAGAAAAAAAATTTCATACTGTCTGTGATGACTCCTCTTAAAGTGCAGCTCAAAAAAAAATTAGCTCCAGTTGAAAAAAGGTGTCACCCTTTTCTTTCTTTTTCTTTTTTTTTCCTTCCCCCCCACCCCTGCTCCCTGTTACCAGGTAGTAACTTCCTTTTTTAGAGCTCAAGTCAGTTTCAGTAAAATATTCAGGGTTTGAACAGCCCAAATCCAGCAAAGTGGATTGGAAACCACAATGTGCAGCAGGTAGAAGAACAAGAATTTCCTCCTAAAGATCTATTTTAATGGTAGCATTTTATCTTTAACGGTTCACCCCCCACACTATTTATTCTGATTTTGATAAATCAAGTAGTTACCATTGTGCATTGCTGATCATTATAGGTACACTTTTATTAGACAGTATGTTACCAGAAGCACAACACACAAAAACACAACTCCACCTATTGGCATACATCAACATTTTTTTTCAGATAAAAGGTGAAAAATCAAATTACCTGCAAACTTAGATTCTGAAGTGAAATCCCAAATGACAAGGGGTTATCACGATTTGTAATCTAATGGACCACAGGAAAAGAAAAAAAAAGGATTATTTCAGACTCTATAAGCATATGTATTTGGCAAAGAATTTAAGCATCTTTATGTTTTGGTATAAGCTTTTTTTCAGGTTTTCTTTTAGTAAGACTAAGAAAATTCTACAACTTTACTAGTATTCTCTCAGCATGAAAACCAACTAGAAGAAATCAGACAGGTTCCCAATTTCATGTTACAGTGCACAACCCCTTATGCTAGGATATACAAAAGATATACAAAAGTACTTACATCATCTTCATAGCGAATATGTATGTTGGAAATTTTCAGCTGAAGATTTTTGATGACCTGAGTAACTAGCTTTTCTACAAAAGTGTCTTGTTTCTCTTCTTTTACTTTATCTGTGTGAAAGAAAAATAATATTTTGTTTACATTGCAATATTTTTTAAAATTAGACAAAACATTAACATAATAAATTTAACATGATAAGTGCTTTAATTTTCTATTACATTATACTCCAGTTGTATAAAAACATGTTTGTTAATCTACAACATTTAAGTTCACCGACCAGAAGGTTTCCCAGCTTTACTACCTGCTGAGTGAAGAATCAGGTAGTTCAAAAGTATGACCAGCACCCACCAATACTCAAGGTGGCCAATACATATTTACTGGAAGTACCAGAAGTTGAATTTAAAGATAAGAATTTGCATGTATCAAAGAACAGATTAAAGCAAACCTTTAAAAAGCTGTACTGGTAAAAATGCTTTGATATGTGAAAAAAAGTTAAATTGTTTCTTATGAAAGAGGAAAGAAGACGTCAGGCGACATATCATACAAAAGCAGTATTTCAAAAGCCCAATTTATATCAGATCATGTCAATGTTCTGATAATGCTCTGTAAAACTATTTTATTTTCAGAATTCTGGTTCTTCAATATTGATAGCAATTATACCTAAAAACCATAACTAATAAGTTTTTTAATAATAAGGAAAAAGCAAGAATCTAGAACACTTTTGACAAAGTCTTCATCTTTCTGTATCAAAATAAAGAAAGAAGTACAATCACTTTCATTAGCTTTTCCCACTTTTACCTTGGTCAGCTATCTTCTGCTTTGCTTCCTCTATCCTCTGCAATTCCCTTTGTCTTGCTTCTAAGAGCTGCCTGGCTTCTTTTTCAGCATCATATTTTATGCCTAAACACATAATGCAAAAAGATACAATATCAAAAACCCTTACATATTTTTTTAAAGGTACCCTTTCAAAAGCAGTAATTTTTACATTTTTGTAACAGTTAGATAATGGCAAAAAAATTAGGTGATGAAACGTAAATTACTGAAATACTTCCGCCCTATTATTTAACTGTAATTGCTAAGAGTATCTACTAGAAATAAAGCTTATGAGAACAGTATCAACCCACTCCAGATACTTCTGAAATTCCACTAATCTATAGTGACTTCTTCCTATACATTAACTTACTGGCTGTAGGCACAATAAGCAAATAAACTCCATCGAGGACTGCCTCAACAGGTTGAGTATAAAGGTTTTGCCACGGAATCTGTAGATTAAGCTGACCTACAAGCACAGAAGAAAAAGGTTAAGGTATATAGTTAAATAGTTGACTGGAAAAGAAATGCAAAGATAATCAATATTAAACACAAAATCTCTTAACAATTATTATATTGGACAGAAAATACCTCAGTGCACCCGAGGCAAAAGTCCTTTGGGTTGTATATGCTTATACCACACACAAACAACATGAGAAGTTTTTCCACAAGGAGAGCTAGCAAGTCTACAGTCTTTCCGTACTCCCTTGAATTACATTCTTCGTTCTAAACAGCAATGTCTCCCTCCTTAAAAATCCACTGCAGCACTCTTGGAAACAAAAAAAGCACGTGGGCAGCTCATACATCGTCAGTCAGCTAAATACTATGTTTTGTGAACACAGGGATCATGAGGTTACAGAGTCTCTCCTTCTTCACCCAAGTGCCAATTTTAATAAAATATTGTATCAGTCACAGAAAATACATTACTCCAGGGTAGATTCAAAGGAAGCATAATGGTTTTAGACTTAGTTCACTTTAAGATATCATTAACTTTTATGAGACAATCAACTTGCAATCAGAAAATTTTTTATTTTAACAAAAACAAAGAAGGAGACGAAAAGGCAAGTGAAAGGTAAAAATCAGTTGTGGAATCTTGTTAAGACAAGGAATGAGATCCAGTTCTGCCCAATTGCTCATCTTTCCTGTCCTGGGCTCTTTTCTCATTAATATTGAGGTGATTAAACAATACTTTATCAAAAGGAGTTTCTCCAGAAAGTTTTTTTTCAGAAGAGACAAACTTCAGAGTGTAAAAAGTATACAAATCAATGAACATATGGAAATTTCTTGCTTAGGATGGCTTAAGTCACTTGCAAGGAAAGGTAATATGTTTTGAAACTCCTGCATGTATACAACATAAAATGCAACTTACTAATATGTCCTGCTTTAACTTTAAATGGCACATCCAACTGACTCTGAAAGAAAGAGGTTTAGAAAATTTAAGCTTAATTCAGCAACTCAGGAAATGTTCCAACACAGGAAAAGATCTTAAAATAATCTTAACAAACTACTGAAAAAAAATTACAATATAATGGATAAGCAAGCATTTGGTTACCAATTTAGACTGTTCAGCCATGTTAGGCTAAATACAGTCCCAAAAACAAAGTCCTAGTTTCAGGAGCTATAGAAAATAAAAGGTCTTTCAGTACCGCTTTTGACCTAAACACATTCTTTTACCAATTGCAGAGAGTTCTCTTAAGGGAAGAAAAATGCAAACACTTTCTCCTTTAAATTTAATCTCTAATTAATCAGATAATCTATATAGGTAGAGAGAAAGCAAGTCAGTAAGCTTCCACTCAAAAGAAAATGTATCCTGAAAAAAGAACTAAAAAACATATATTAAACCCAAAACATAGTTCAGGGATCATTTTTGCAAGTGCTATTGTTATTTTCACTAGCTTACCAGTGCATTTTCTTTTATTTCCAGATTCTTCAGGGCTACGGCTCCTAAAAGAAAAGACACCAACCAGTAAAACTGGAATAAGCAAAGTAGTAGTGGTACACACTGCAAGTCCCACAGTCTGAATCAGTGGGTTACAGAAGCATGGAAGATAAGGGGGCTAATGTGTATGTCTCAAACACCAATGGAGGATAGCTGTGGAGTCTAGCAAGAATTGTTGGTAGGAATATCCCACAAGAAAGAACGGGATGTTGCAGGAAGTGAGGGCCATACAGACATAAACCAGAACTCTTCTTGGACAAAGGCCTATGCTCCAGCTCCTGAAGTAGAGCACAAGCAAAGGAATGAGGTCAAGAAGCAGTCATGGACTGTCAACCTAAGGTCAACCCAGTATGGAGGGATCAAGGCCACCAGAGACACCCAAAGACTTCTGACCCATTTCCAGAAAGGTCTAGAAGACTAAACTGCACATGAGAACTTATTTGCATAGTAAACAAGCAACTTAGCTCCATGACACAGAAACCTTAACTGTATAAAGATACCCACACCAAACCGGGGCACATATGTGCCCCAGGACCCTGGACACCCCATCAGCTGCATTGAGGCTGGAGTCAGGAGTGCCAATCTTTTTTCCTTTCTTTAGCTGTACCGCACTTCAATCTCTGTGTCTCTGTCTCTTCTTTTTTACCCTATTCCTTATCCAAGATCTACCACCATGTCTTTATACTATAAGTGACTAACTTACAACAATTTCCATGCTGTGAGTATAATTTAATGATAAAACTTTAAAAGTTTTTACAGACATGCGACTTTTTTTGTTCCTTTTTGACCACAGGTACCTACAAATCTTGGGTGCTTCCTTCCCCTTCACAGTGGGACACCCTCGTGGTCCATGACCTATGGTTCCCAAAACCTTCACTGTGAAAAAGATCCACATCCTACACATCAAACATCCACAAAAGATGATTAAGACTATGAAAGATGATTAATAATGCTACAAAATAACACCTGAGATTGTCTCACAGAGCTTGCATGTCCATGCAAAATAACCTAAAATTACGCAAAGTAAAATTGCTGGAAATCCCTGTCTCAGTTTGTAAGGACCCATTTTGAAACCAAAAGTTACCTTCTTTTTCCTCAACCATCTGCTTGTGGAAATCCAGCAACAGTAAATGTGAGTGGAATTTTAGCCCTCAAAAGATCTTACTCTTGCCAGTTTTATTTATAGCCTTACAAAAATTCACAGGAAGCATTTCAGCAATCTAATTTTCAAGGACAGAAATTCAGTATACTGTGAAGGAAGAAAATTTGAATTGCAACATCACTTTTACAATATACTTGCCATTACAAAAGGAATACTGGGACCAGTATACTGCTCATAACTTAAACATGCACAGTCCAAAGCAATGTCTTCTGAAAAATCTACAAGAAGAATGGAGCTTCTTTCAAATTAGTTGTATAGCATTAACACATGCACATGGAACAGACACCTGATACAGGTGAGCAGGGGCATAAATGAGATTCCAGAAAGCAGAAACAGATTACAGCCCTGGAAAGGAATACAACTTGAGGCTGCAAATGAAGATTTAATTGACTCAAAAATGCTTTTTTTGGGGGATCGTGTTAGGAAAAGCAAAATGTATGGGGAAATGGGAGCTCCAATTGCAAGAATATTCTTGCAGTTACATAGTGCTAATGGCAATAAACAACTGTTCAAAGTATGAGCAATTTTGGGAAATTGGACCCAAATCTCAAAAATGCACACATTAGAAGAATTGGTTCAAATTGCTGAACTGATATGGAAGAGCTGAACAGGTAAACTTATCCATTCATCTCGTAGCACTCACAGAATACTATGAAGTTATAAGTTCTTTTAATTTACTCATTGCAATAATTTAAAATCACTTTCCAGTAGAAGTCTATACATCTGACATGTGCTAACATCAGCCCCTCCAGGGAAATGCTACATGCAGAAGGATGTTTTTTGATAGCTGATGATGCCACTGTTAAGCCTTAAAATACACACACATTGCCAGGAACAACAGAAAAGGGAAAAAAAAATATAAAAGCAAAGAGAACATTACCAAAAGTAGTCTATATCTACTCTAGGAACTGGAACTACATAGTCTTTGTAGGCAATAACAAGATGACAGTTTTATATACCATTGCTTCAATTCCATTCTAAATTTATTCCCTGATAGAGCTTACTCTGTAGAGATCATATTAGCTCTAAAAAGCACCCCCTTTGCTTCTTCAAGAAGATATCACTAATAGTAACTGTATTTATGGCAAGTAACTCTAATGGTATCCAGAGCAAAGGTCCAAGTTTGTAACCAAGTTTCCAGGCATGACCTGCAATTTCTGCAGGTCAGTTGGGCCATGTTAGAAACATTCACAAGGAAACTGTAAGACTATGTGCCACTATGAAGCAGTTTAACTAGGCTGAGTTTCCTCACTTTCACTGATGGCTACATAAACATTGCCTCTCATTTATCAAGGGGCTGACACATGCCACAGCTCCGAGGAGGCACAGTAACTCAAGCCAGAATAATATGGCAGCCTAGATGCTTCCAAAAACAAAGTACTGCAAAGTGAGTAAGTATTATCTTCAACACTTACAAACAATACTTTGTGAAGGCAGAACTATTTCTCATTTTACCTGAGCATATCATAATGGCAGACAATAAACATGGAATCAATGTTTTGTACAGGAAGACTTTGAAATTTCTACATTAAATGCTGGTATTTGGAAGTGGGGTACATTATGATTTTACAATCAAAAATTTTAATGTTTTAATTAAGAGTTAATAGCAGAAATACACATTAGTAGAACTCCCAGCACCTGAATTTTAGTATATAATAACTGAAACATATTTACTAAAATATAACAGTTAACTTGCAAAAAATTCAGCTGAGGGTCTGATCACAGTGAACGGACTATCAAAGCACACAAAAGGATCCTAAAGAGGCACTAGGTTTTGTCTATCGATGTAACCTTTCGTTTTCCTATACTCGAGAGAAAGCCTGCGAGACTGACTAAATATTTCTGAAGTAAACAGGAAATATTTCCAAAGCCACCACACTTGCAAAGCTTGCAACCAACTCTGATGCATTTAAAATGCAGTTATTGACCATGCCAGTATTCTCTTTCATCACCAAAATTTAGTCTCTACCATATGAAGTCATTTCCCTGGCAATGAAATGTAAGTGCAACTACATTGAATCCTAACCATTCTGCTGGGGATAGGAGGCAAAAAAACAAAAGACCCCAAAAACAGAAGCAGGAAAATCAGGGAACAAATCCCAGTTATAGGACGTAACACAGCCAGTAAATTAGTCTTGCAGTACTGACAGTAGATTTTAATTGCAAAAATCAGGAAACACATCAGGATTTGATTGTTAGTTTTGCTGATGATTGGTTGGGGTTTTTTTGGCAGGGGTAGTGTTCCCCTGTTGGGAGCAACTGGATGTTTTGATGACAGAAATGCATCCAATGCATGATTAAAAATTATCCAAAGAAGGAACCTCAGAAACTGTATGTACAAGTAGTTGGAGCTGTGTAAACATCTACAGTTAAACAGGCAGGTTACCAGCCATAAGAACAATAAAAGCCAGAAGAGTTATTTATAACTATAGCAAAGTCTAGGATTTATTTAGGTTACATTATAAAATAAATTTTTAGATTTACTGATCTCTGGATAATGTGAATAATTCAACAAAATAAACAGTTGTCAAAATTCTAGAATAAATAGGTTTATAGTTTTAATTTTAGATACACATCCAACATCTACTACCAAGGATTTAGCTCGTGAAAAGAGATCTGGTAAACTATTTCACCACAGAGGCCTAACTGAAACTTTGTTATGGTTGTAAACAGAAGTTAAGGGTGGAAAGAAAATTAATTTACATAGAAATCCTGTAGATTTTACCTAATTAATCACTCTCTGCTGACTTGTAAATAAAGGGGAAGGGGAAGGAAAGCAGCTGAGAGATGAAAGATCAGAAAGTGCAAATACCTTAGCTAGTATCTGATCAGTACACAACACTCCTGTTCACATACTTTAACAAAATTCCTGTTTTTTTCCAACAGCATTTTCAGCTTGTGAACCCCTCTGATCACTTAATGAAAACAGCTGCCTTTGCTAGTCATTTCCCACTTGTTTTTGTGCTGTTTATTATTTCCGTTTAAGCATACCCTCTAGAGACAAGCTGTAAGTCTTTGAGGATCGGTGTCTGCCAAATACCTCCTTTATTGACACCTATTGTAAAATAGGTCATGAAAGACAACAAAAACTACTAGACATTATGTATCCCTCAAATGAATTCAAGTTACTATTATATACGGGGAGGGGAGGAGGTTGCATCTGCTATACCTAGATCAGTCAAGGTACGCAAAAGTAGTTATCTTTCACTATAGTAATAGTTGTAGCCAAAAAAAGTGTTTGTATGCTCACAAACATGTCAATTATCTGCCTATATCATCTTACTAACACAACTGCCCCAAAAAAAGACATCAGCTATTCAAATAATAAGTTGTGTTAAGTAAGATATGTTTGAGACATTACCTAATAAGCAAGAGCTCCAAGTCAACCGAGAATTAAGCTTTTTAAAGGGCACTACAGAGGGTCCGTCCAAGACACTGAAAGGTTATTTAGACATAGTTCAAAGAAAATAATGGCATCATGAACAGCAAATAAAATAATTGTTTGGTCTCTCAATGCTGTCTGGAAACCTCACTGTCATTTCACTTCTTGTCAAAGATAACTGTATACATCTCATATTGCTGCAAGCATCTTTTCATGTATTTTAACTTGACCGGGTTTAGAGCATTCAAAAATATCTAACTCACCCAAACACTTATCTAACCTGTTTATCTAAGCCAAGTACTTGTCCACTTGTTAACACAGCTCATTGAAACTATCTTTCTTAGTGAACACCAAACAAAAAGACGTTAAAAACCACCGTGCTTCCCAGCATCAGCCATCCAATTTTTCTGATGGCTGCCTATCACAGCAGTCTATTACCCTGCTTCATACTAATTGAGTTCCTTACGCGTATGATTCTGTCCCATTACCCTCTTTTCCGAGCCTTGGCTTTGCCAGTATTAGCTTTACATGTTCAAACCACCCTTTTCACCTGTGTAGGTTGAGCTAGTTTCAACTTTCTGCACTGCCTTTTATATTTCAGGTCATTCAGTTCCTGCAACATTCTCAGCCATGAGTTTTCAGATATCACATCTTTCTTCAATACTGAGACCATCTATATTTTTACCCTTCCATCTGAGGGGTTTTTAACAAGAAAAAATATCAAAGCATTTCTGTAATTATTACCATATTCATGAATTTTCTGGAGCAGCATCATCACACAACTTTACCACACAGATTGAATCTGGAATAGCTTTAATACAGCATGATGAATTCTCTCATTTATTCAAAATCAAAGCTAATCTTAAGCATGCTTATTTAAAAGTCATTAGTAAAGCTCTCAATTTACAGAAGCAGAAACTATGTAAAATTAGGTTTTATACATATATTCAGTCTACAGATATACATAGATTCAGTCTACCACTACCAAAAAGCAGTGCTGATTTGTTACAAGGAAAAAAACCCAAGCAGGTTTGGGGTTTTTTTTTTTCCTTTTCATTTGATGGATTTAGGTCAATTTAATTTCAATAGTACATGATTTATGTAAAATTTAGCAATCATGACACATAAAGACAAACACTGTATGAACAGACACAGCTGTCACGGAAATGCTTTCAGAGCATGCAGACAAGCATTACAAGTATTAAGTTTTAATATGAAGGCAAAAAAAAGTACCCTTTTTCTTTAATACCTTAGTTTCAGAATTTTAGTAATTAGCAAGGTAAAAAAATTATCCATAGATTTTAGGTATATTGTGAGTGTAGGAATCTGCTAATTAATGATGCACTCCATATGAAAACAATATTCTGCTGCTGTTATTACTAATAGTCATTTCCTTCTGGATAGCAGAATGCAATTTATAGGTCCTTTAAGCTATTTGAAATGAAAGAAATATTGCAGATGCACAGGCCATTAAACACAATTTTATTAAGTCGGAAAAAAGCATCATGTTGTCAACCAAGAAAAAAAAAAAAACAACTCTAAAGGTGATGTTTCACCAATGCTATCCAGCGGTTCTGAGCCTCTGAGAGCAAGATATAGACAGCTCCATATATCAGTATTCACTATATAAAAGTTAACAGGTTATGCAGAGAAAAAATAATTTTATTCTAATACACAGGCACTAGAGAAGCAAGAAATTTAATTTAAATAAAAATATACTAAAGCCTCTAAAATATGTGAGTTTCTTAAAGAAGAAATAAAAAAGAAAATCATGTTCCATAGACATGAAATATTATGACAGCTGAATATCAAAACTTCAAAGTAAAACTGTGTTGGGCTTTTTTTGGTCTTTAGTTGTGTTTGGTGGGAGTTTTCTTAGTTTTTTTTAAACTGAGACAATGTGCATCTAATCTGTTAATAGTTGCTTCAAAGAGGCATAGGCTGTCTGATCAACCATCAGAAACCTAGCAAGCTGGATAAAGAAGCTTTTACCTTTTTTGTAATGCATAAACATTGCCCAAAACATTTACACAGTGTTTCATATTTTTCATTAAATATTCTTCCTGTCTTCACTGAACAGAAAAAAGATACTACAGTAACTTCAGTACACAAATCAAGCAATTAATTTGACAGAGTTTTGCTGAAAGGTGTAGTTAGTCAAAACTTTAAAATAAGACTCATCTAACCCATAAGAGATACGTGGTATTAAGCCTTACTGCTATAGATCAAGGACTACTACTTTTTCTCCAGCAGTTACATGTGCTGTTGCTCTGTTAAGACTCCTTATAGAGACTGAACTTTACAAAGATGCTACAAATGCCTTGACTAACTGAAGGAAAATTACTGCAGAGATGAAACTAAATAAGGACGCCATTTCAGAAAACAAGCATGAAAACAAAAATTTCCGTGATGCAAAAAGCTCCAGGAGAAGCTAATAAAATCTGGTTAATGTATATGAGTGCCTAGGAATGGAACTGCGGGTAAGGAATACCTCGAGGATGTTTCACACCTACCAATATACGAATGCACCTGCAAAAAAACCCCTGAACTTCTGTGTTTGCTTTTGCTGATGCTGCAGGCCACTTGGGATGCCCATTCGAAACCGATCCAGCAGTGGTCGCAGAACAGCTGAACAGTTCATGGGCTGTGTCTGACACACCTTCGATGCTGTTTTGTCGTACATATCTTACAAGGGGACCTCAAGAGAGCAAGATTCAAACAGAGCACTTTACTGCCATCAGAACTGGCATATTCATTTAATTCTACAGACCACCGTTTACCTCGCCTAGCACAGCTGCGAATCACCGCTGCAAATTCCTAAGGCAGTATCTACTCCTAGTTCTTTAAGGCCAAAAATAACAAATATTCCAGACCTACAGGCGACAGCACCAAGAAAAAACGGGATGTCACTGCCGTTCGCAGAGAGGCCACTCACTCCCACGAGCACTAAAATCCTGGCACTAAAACGTCATCGAAACCCTTGGCGTTTATGCACGGTTTATTTCCGGGCGTGGAAAACGCCCGTAAGCCAGTTCAGTTTCGCATTCCCAGAGCCAGGTCAGGCTCCCGCCTCCAACCTGCCCGCCCACCAATTCCCAAACTTTCCGCGAGCACCAAATACACTGCGGCCAGCCAGGGTTCGTCCCCAGCTAGGGGACAGCACGGGCGGCTCCGTACGGAAAAACAAAACATGAGCGGCCGTCCATGCGCCTTCAGCACTTCGCCCGGTTTCTCTTTCCCCCATTCTGCAGCTCCTCCCGCTCCGCCGCCGCCCCCCGCTGCCGCAGCCGGCTGCTCCGCGGACACTGCCTCCTCAGCCCGCCCGCCTGACCGCCCCCGCGGCTATTTTTAAGCGGCCGGGCNNNNTCGGGCGGGCAGGCGGCCCGGCCCGGCCCTGCCCTGCAAAGCCCAAGGGACGCCGCCCCGGCCTCCTCCTTTGTGCGGGCGGCCGGGCGAGCCCGGCCGGGTAGGAAGGCGCGCGGCGACATGAGGGCAGGCGGGCGGCCCCCCGCGGCGCGCCAGGCCCGTACCTCCCCAGATGCCCAGCTTCAGCTGGGAGCTGTCCAAGTTCACCACGTAGTCGCCTAGGAAACGGTTCAGGACGTCCACGACCAGGGACTCAAACACCATCCTGCCCCCCGCCCCGTCCGGGTGCGGCCGCGACGAGCCGAGGAAGGGGCGCGGCTTGTCTAAGGCTACGGCAGCCCGTGCGGCCTGCGCAGTTCTGTCTGTTTCGGGCCTTTTCTTCCCAGTGTCGCTCCGTACGGACGCTGGCTACCCGCTCTTGAAAAGGTACGAGTTATCACAGAATGGGTCAGGTTGGAAGGGATCACGGGGGATCATCTGGTCCAATCTCCCTGCTCAAGCCGGCTCATCTCAGAGTACATGGCACAGCATTGCCACCATGTTGTTTGTGAATATCGCCAGTGAGGGAGACTCCACAACCTCTCTGGGCAACCTGTTCCAGTGCTCTATTACTGCGCAGTAAAGAAGCTATTCCTCATGTTCAGGTGGATCTTCCCGTGCACCCGATTCTGCCATTGACTCTTGTGCTATTGCTTGGCACCACCGAGCAGAGTCTGGATCCATCTTCCTTACACCCTCCCTTCAGATACTCAGGGACATTGATAAGGTCTCCTCTCAATCGACTCTTCTCGAGGCTGAGCAGGCCCAGCTCCCTCAATTTCCTTCATAAGAGGTACTCCAGTCCCTTAATCATCTTTTTGTTCTCCACTAGACCCATTAGTTTGTCAAAGGGATTTAAATGTGAAATAGCCATAACAGTTTCTTGAATGTTTTTCTCCCCCAAACTAGACAAATGTAGAAATTACTGCATCTCTTGAGGTGCTCAAAAGTGGTTGAGGTATTACTGGTATAATGGCTAAAACGAATTGAATTTATCTCTCCAAAGATCTTGACTCCCAGTTTGTGTTCTGGCTTGGGTGTCAGCTGAATCTCATTGAAATAACTAGGCCATGTTTGCCCTATGAGAGGCTGTGCTGCAGTCACATGGTTTTTTAAGGTGTCTTCCCGGTCTGACCATTCACAAGACTCCCTGAGAGCCGCACTTCCGATGCCAGATTTTCACTGCTAGAAGGCCCTTCACAGCAGCCAGTTCCAGCCAATGGGTGCCCTGCCCTGCTGGACTTCTGTGCACCTCACCTTCTATCAGTGTTCCTGAACTTTGTATCTAATTTTAAAAATTAAACCATTGGGGGAAAAGGAATGAGAAAACTCTCAGAGATGATACACCTTTTCATTCCTTTTTACTAAAATAAAAGAATACTACCTACCACTGTGACCTTTCCTTTCAGTATGGGATATATAAGTCCGCTTACCACAACCTGCCACCCCAGCAATGCCTCTCATCCTCCCAATATGCAGAATAAAATATTTTGCAAAGAAGTAGCTTGCTTTAAAGAAATACACGTTTATCAGGGATGGCATTGTTCTTAATTAACACAAGAAAGGGGAAAGAGTGATACTGAAGAAGGTTAACAGAAGACAAAAAAGACCCTGTCTTATTGAGGCTTAGGTTCTCTGAAGTTATTTGGTATGGTTTGGGAAAATTACAATCTCAATGTTTCTAGTTCTTGGGTTTAGCATCTTTTTCTGTTGAAAAACAGCAGTAATAAAAAAAAACCCTACATTAGAAAGAGATTAGTTGGATCAGTTGTACATGCCAAATGTAACTGTGTCCATGCACTAATACACATGCATGAGAATATTTATGCAGCTGGCTTTCATATTACATAAAGCCAGACATATTTCTTATAAGCTATCTTTAGAGAAAAGTGTGAACACAAGGCTTTATTTTGTGACTCAATCACATGTCTTTCTGTTTAGTTGTGGAAAAGCTAGATGTTGAACCCACTTAAATCTACACCTGTCCACTTGCTGTTCTAAAATTGGGTTTTGGCAGTATGCATCTTCAGGATTATATTCTATCAGTCAGTTTTCCAAAGTAACGTAACTTTGTAAGTCTACAGCTCCTTAGGGTATAGGCAAAATTTCTTTGTCTTGCTCAAATACTCTGGAGAAGTCACTCTGAAGTCAAGGGAGCAGAAGTGTCCTAGGTCAAGTACCATTTACTTTGATCAAAAGGATACTATTTTTGTTATTGTAAAGAAAATTTTATAGTATGATGGATTTTTCCAATTCACAAAGTGTGGGTGAATCTTCCACAGCAATCAGCTAGGTTTGAAGCTCTCCAACTGAGAAAAACTGCCTGCTGCTGCTTGCTAGGCCTAGCGTAGGCAACCATGGACAAGCATGTGTTTCCTACCAGTAATTTCTGACCTACTAAGAAATCCATAATGTTTGCAGACTCATCAAGGCATGGGGTTCCATGTTTTTCCACTTCCTTTCTTTTCATGTTCCACAGCTCACTAGCACTAGCAGGCACAGTGTCATTTCAATCCCAGGCTGGAGCAGTATTTGTGAAATAAGGAACAGAGTGCCTCAAACAGTGAACCATCTGTGGGGCATCCATCCAGTCCCATGAACCAAAGTTTCTCCCTGGCATTTCCACGAAATTTGGGAACTCTGTCTATATGTACAACACAATCAGAGCCACCTGGACAGCAGTTTTCCCACTTGAACTTGTCAGAAACAACTCTCACAAATTTAAAATTTAAATTTAACTCTCTCATTAAGATTTAGAACACTTTGTTTGACAACAGACAATCCAGGACTAGGGAACCTACAATCCCCACAGCAAAGCAGAGGTTAAAAACAGCTGGGTACCATTCCCACCACACAAATGACAGGGAAGGGGACAAAGTTCAGCCATGCAGTTTTATACCCCAATGTCCAGTCTCTGGTTGGTGTGCTCAGGATCCGGTGTGTTATTGGTCCTCATTCCCGTGGTGACTCCTCTTTGGCGGCTTCCAGGATTGGCTCTTATCCAAGGCTTCTGGTTGGCTCATTTATAGGCCAATAGGAGGCTAGGGACCTTCTCTATTGGTGGTTTGAGGAGTCCAATAGTATTCCTAGTGATATTCCCTTATATTAAACTTCAGCAAAGACACGCCTCCCTTTACTCCCCTTTTCAATTCCTGACTCTGCAGTGCCCTTCAGTGTAAAATATTTACTGCCCAGGCAGTGTAAAACGTTGCACAAGCAATCCTGTATAGCCTAACTATAACCACCCTAATCCATTGCTTAATCACAGAAGTCAATCACCTGTAATCACCTACTCATTCCTCACACTCTTGTTCTGTGTGTTCCTCCAGTCTCCACTGAAATTAATTAGTAATCACTCTGCTTTTCCCCTTTTTGTAATCAAAGCTTCTGATACCTTGATGGCACATCACACTCCTAACAAAGGTGGTTAACACCTGGCTGGATGTTAACAACTGAGTTTCTGGGTTCCCTGCTCATAGAATTTCTGCAAGGTGAGCCTGGAGGCCACAGACTTCTCTGTGACTACAAGGGATTCCATGTCAGCTTTCTGCTGCCCTCTGTGTGAAGGCTGCTCAAACTTCTCCTGAAGTGACTCAGCACCTCACAGGTCTGCCAGGATGGCAGGTCATCTTCAGTGTAAGTGTTGTTCTCTGCTTCAGGACAATCACAAGCAGCCTTCTCAGTCGCATCTTAAAATTCAGAAAAGTAGCTTTTCTCAAAGAAACCCAAAACCCAGTGTAAAATATGTTTCTCCTTGTTTTCACTCTCCTCAAAAACTTCTAATTTCCAGTGTCTAATGAAGTTACATAACTTTAGGCATGCTGCCATGATTTTATGCATTTTCATGTTCACAAATACGAATATCCTTATTCTTGTTTCTTCTATGTTGCAGATAGTGCTTTCAGAATGGTTTTAACTGAAAGAAGCATGAAGTGCAGTGAATAAAGCAGGATGTGAACCTGTGAACCTCTTTCATATGTCCCTGAAAATGCAAAAGCCCAATCCTACAGGGCTTTCAAAATTTTTATTTCATGGAGAATTTTAGACTATAACTGCAGCAAAATCACACAGCACAGGGGCACCTTATTTCTAAATCTTTCAGAGTCACCTGGTTTTGAATCTCCTTGAGAATCAGCTGAATCATGGTGGAATGTTTGCTCTACTCAGTTGTACTGAGCCTGAACTGCTTGAAGATTTTGAAACCCAAAAACAAAACCAGAATTGTTTACCCTATCATGCTATGCAATAAAAACTCCAAGGTCTTCTTATCAATAAAACACTTTAGCTAAATTTTAAAGCCATTTCTTGCAATTCAAAGAACAAACTAGAGAGTTATTATATTCTTACTGTTATCATCAAAGGAGTACATTCAGTGGCTTGGTAAAATAGAAACTTTAGAAGTCCAGTAGCCTTCTCAACACTTTCACTGAGAAGACCCTGATCTTCAAGCTGTATTCGAAATTGTAGTCTAACGTGGTAGTAGAAAAAACACGTCTCTCTAATAAACTCGGCATGCTGGCAGATCTTCTAGTTGATTAAAAGAACTTGTGAAGTACCATATTTAACATTATGAACACTGTCTTTATACTTCATTTAAATATATATAGTTTATACCAGATTTCTGAATTTGCATTTCATTTTACATTAGGTAAATCATTCACTGAAAAGCAATATGACGTAGAAAGAAAATCAGAAATACTTTGTTGGCGTGTGCAAAGTAATATACATGTGTCTTACCATCTGAAAATAGCATTGCAGAATAAATTTAAATCTGACACCAAGCATATTTTGTTACATGTCCTTGCCTTTTTCTTTACTCATCAAAGTATGTGTCAGGCAACAAGACATTACAAATAAAGCCCTGATTTCAATCAAAACAAATTTACTGTCAGAAATTTTATCTTGGTGAAGGACACCATCTTCCCTTTGAGCAGATATGAAGTAGATTACTTACATATCTAATAGGCATGGTTCTGCTTTATTTTGAACAGGGGTATTAGGATGAAACCCATCAACTGATCCCAGAAGTTACGATTTTCTCTTCCCTTACTTATTGTCATTCTTAACTCTCTTTTATACTATTTCTTTTATTTTGGTGGAGCTTGAGCAGCTATACATTTTACTCAGTGAGGGGTGGCTGTACCTTGGCTGCAGATATCTCAGTATAGTACCAAACATAACCTTGGGATGGGAACATATGTCAGTCCAAGGAGAGTGATTTCACCACAGCTGTTGATTCAACAGCAAGGCATCTTTCTTTATCTCATTTGCTTTTCAGCTGCTGTGCAGCTTATCAGCTAGAAGTACCACCAAGTTCCTCCCTCCTCTGCAAGGGTGTCAACAGAGACTGGTCATGGTGTCTCCACTCCGCCCTTCGTTTAGTTCCCCTGAGACTGTTGTGTGTGTGGGAGGTCAGATATGCTGGCCACATTCCATCCAGGGAGTAGCAACCGTATTTTCCCCTGTGCTTTCCCTACCATTATCTTTTTACTTCGTCTTCTTCCCACACAAGCGGTATTCATGGATTTTGCAGTTTCTCTGTCCTTCTCAGAGCAGAAGGTTTATATATCCAGGGTTTACAAGTGGAAGGAGCGATGTTTTTATTTGAGGGAACTATGTAGAATTTATTGTCAATTAAGAGCCTGCAAAAGGGGAGAAAAATACCTGAATGGAGACTGAGACAATATGGAGAGGTCCTATAGACATATGGTTGGGATTTTTTTCTAAAAAATGAATACAATAAAAGCCATATTAATGTATAATTCCAAACCTATGGATTATGGTTTCAGACAGACAAAAACTTTTGACGCTTTTTTAATAATAGCAGTAATTTTTTCCATCAATTTTTTAAAAGGCTTTACAGTTTTATACAAAAATATATAATGAATAACAGTTAATTCATCCAAAAACTTCACAGATAAAGGGTCTCTTCTTCATTTTATACCATTTGTGAAATACTGTCTCCACTTTTATTTCTTGCTCCACCACTTTTCTAGGTCTTTGATTACTGAAGCCTATCAAAGCATCTTTTACCCCTCTTAAGTATGCAGTTTCACTGAAGCCCAAGTATTATGATATAAACATAAAGAGTTTATGGTGAAAAGGGAATGTATGAAAGGTCTACTCAGTTTGAACACACGTAGTACAACAATTGCTTCACTATTAAAGTGCTTGAAATGTTGAGACCATTCATCCTTTGAATTATTAGTCCTAGCAAACCTATTCCTACTGTATTTCTCATATAACTCACAGGATTTTGTAGCTCTATCCTGACCCTTACTTTTCCAGTGTAAATAAAATATGGGGAAAGGAGAACTCTAAATTAGAATTCCAATTGAAAAAAAGAAATATGGGAAAAAAGGCAGTAACTTTAGCAACTCGCCCTAAAAGTGGCGCTTCCCTGGACCATCACACATATTCTTGGGTCCCCAGAAAGTCAAGTTTTGTAGTAGCATTTGTTTTACTGTCTGTTTTTGGAAGAGCAGCATTAGTGTCATTCCAAGTAATTCCCTTATTAGCAAAGTAAACAGAGTGTTACCAATTATTCGAGTAGAAATGGCATCAGGACCCCAATAGGGCAACTCTGAATACGAAAAATACCGGTAATCTGTATTTGACGTGACAAATTTGCAGAAGAGAAGCCAATGTAAATAAAATTAATCAGAGGATACAGATATTATTGACAGAACTGCTCAGGGTATGCTACCCAACGTTTTGTATGACACAGACCTCTTTTTGACACAAAGGGAAGGTATATGATATTTCCTTAGTTTTAAGAAATCAATTCACAGAACTTACTGGCCATCCTCATCTTCTTATTTTTTTATTGTAGCACAGCTCCATGTATTCAGCCACAGTGTACATTCACTCTGTGCTACAAATACCCACAGCATGCTGTATATCCTGCTCAACATGTGGAACTTTGCCTCTGATCATTCGTGATATGTAATTATTGAACATCTTGTTTGTGTTTTAATTGAACTCTAAGCATTGGTGTTCAATGAAGCCTGCATTTCAATGCTCCATCCACACTTCTGTTGTGCTACTGAACCTCAGTCAGGTGATATCATTGTGCTAATGCAGCTGCACACTTGTAATGCTCAAGGTTGGTAGTAGTCAAACATAGTCTGTATGCTAGATTTCGTCTGTAAGACTCTTCAGTCTGCTAAATGCATGTCTTGATGGGGGAAAATAGGAAGGAAGGGAGGCAAGAGAGAAGGTAAATGTGTGTGTCAGATCTGAAGGTCTAATATGGCTAAATATTTTTTCACCTGTTTCAGTTGACCAAATGTCAAGGTTTAGCCCCAGCTGGCAACTAAGCACCATCCACCTGCTCATTCTGCAGCAGGATGAAGGAGAGTATCACGAGCGAGAAAACTCATGAGTTGACATAGTTTAATAGGTAAAGCACAAACCATGCATACAAGCAAAGTGAAACAAGGAGTTCATTCATCACTACCCGTGGACAGGCAGGTGGTCAGCCACCTCCAGGAAGGCTGGGCTCCATCACACATAACAGTGACATGGGAAGACAAAAGCCATCACTCTGGATGCACATCACCCCACTTCTTCCTTCTTCCCCAACACCATATGGACTGGAATATCCCTTTGGTCAGTTGGTTTCAGTTGTCCTGGCTGTGTCCTCTCCCAGCTCCATGTGCATCCCCAGCCCACTCACTGGTGGGGTGCTGTGAGGAGCAAAAAAGGCCCTGACGCTGTAAGCCATGCCTAGCAGTAAAGAAAGTGTCCCTGAGTTAGAAACACTGTTTCCAGCACAAATCTAAAACATAACCCTATGTAGCTACTGTGAAGAAAATTAACTCTGTCTCAGACAAAACTAGGACACCAAACCAGAAATAGGATCCTTTATCATGAAGTGTTCATTGCTGAGACTGTTTTGCAGAAAAGGGAGAGAGAGTGGCAAAGCTCAAATGATAGTGAGAAATCTTAACCATAATGGAGCCTCTGGATATTGAAGCTGGCTTTTGGTTTTTTACTCACAAGATTGCAAGGGTCAGAGCAAATGAACAATTTTGCTGGTTATGTGTAAGACAATTGGAGTGGGAGCCCTCTCCTTGTTAAGTGATGGAGGTGGCACCATCTGGTGGCTGTATGCAGATTTTTATGCATAGTGTTTGATGGACTCAAGCATTTTATGGTAGTTTATGTTCAACAAATAGTTACAGTTAACATTAATAATTTTAAATTATTTTATGTCCCTTTCAAAATTAAATGCACACAGAAAATGTGAATTCTCACAACACAAAGGTAGTTGTATTTGGAGTTGGATAGTTGCAGTGGAATTTGTGTTTGGAAGGCCCCCTTAGCAGTACTACTGTCATCTAGCGTTGAGTAGGTGTCTTCTATATGGAATTAGATAAAGAATGTGTGATTTTCCCGTGTTGTTTATTCTTAGGTACCATACGTAAAAGAGAAGACATAACTTATTGTAAAGTTGTTCTTGCATGTTTATCTCTGTCCACAGGATAAATAAAGCAATATAGATACTAAAAATGATTTCTAGAAGTCCTAGGAATTAATGCCATCTTTTTGCCTCCTTTTGAAAAGTCATTGATATTGTAGTCTTTGGAAAGTCCCTGAAGACAGGCTATTGCAAAACAGTTCTTCAAAGTAACATCTGGATGTGAACCATGGCTACCCCTGCTGAAATGAGTTGTCAACTTAACTGTGTCTGCTCAGTCCAGAGGGACTAGAGCCATCACTGCTATGCCTTGCTTCCTGGTCTGTCTGCACTGTTACTCACTCTGTGGTTCTAAATGAAGATACTTGGACTCCATGGCTCAAACGGCAAATCTGAATCCTGTAGTTCCTCTATATGAGCTTTTTCATAGGAAATGGGTGTATGGACACTTGTACTCCAGTGGCCCTTAGGGAGACCTCGACAAATTAGAGGGCTGGGCAATTGCCAACCACATGAAGTTCAACAAGGGAAGGCGCCGGATTCTGCACCTGGGATTGGCAACCCTGGACATACAGACAGATTGGGGAAGGAGATGCTGCACAGCAGGCCTTCAGAAAGGGCCCTGTAGGTCCTGTGTGACAGAAAGTTGGTCATGAGTCAGCAGTGCCCTGGCAGCCAGGAGGGCCAAGCATGTCCTGGGGGGCATCAGGCACAGCATTGCCAGCCAGGCAAAGGAGGGGATTGTCCTGCTCTGCCCTGCACTGGGGTGGCCTCACCTCAAGTCCTCTGTGTAGTTTTGGGCACTACAACATAAGAAAGACATTAAACTACTAGAGAACATTCAAAGAAGGATCACAAAGATGGTGAAGGACCTTGAGGGGAAGGTTTATGAGGAGTGTCTGAGGTCACTTGGTCTGTTCAGCCTGGAGGAGACTGAGGGGAGACCTCATTGCAGTCTACAGCTTCCACCTGAGGGGAAGAGGGGGGGCAGGTGCTGGTCTCTCTGTGACTAGTGACAGAACTCAAGGAAATGGCATGAAGCTGAATAAGGGGAGGTTTATGCTGGATATTAGAAAAAAGTTCTTCACCCAGAGGATTGTTGAGCATTGAAACAGGCTCCCCAGGAAAGTGGTCACAGCACCAAGCCTCTCTGTGTCAAGAAGCATTGGGACAGTGCTCTTGGGCACATGGTGGGGTGTCTTGCAGAGGGCCAGGAGTTGGACTTGATGATCCTGATGGGTCCCTTCCAGCCCAGCATATTCTATGATTCTCTGATTCTCTGATTGTGAGCCAGTTGGCTTAGAACTTCTTTCATAAAGTTGTCATCCAGGTTTTTTTATTAATCTTCTGTGCCAGATTGTACCATCTGTGGGATGCTCCCAGTTAATTTCTGGCAAGCTCTCTCATAAGGACAAGGGCAGTTGACTTGGAAGCGTCCTTTAGTTCCTCAAAGAATAGTTTGTTGGCATCATTGTCCTGGATGGGAGGTTTATAGCAGACTCCCACAATGATATCCACATTATTTGTTAGTACCTTAATTCTTACCTAGTTTCTCTCAACTGTGCCATTGCCAATTGTGAGCTCCAGACATTCTGTCCTTGTCGTTACATAAAATGCCACCTCTACCCTCTTCTGCCCTGCCTGTAACCATCCAATAGGACACTTCTATCCCATCATAAAAGATATTTATTGAAAATACTATTTCAAACTGAACTGGTAGATTTGAAGTGATCACCATGCTGAAGAAAGTTATATGCTCATAAATTGTGGTATGTTACCATGCATACGTTTTGGATTACCAGACCATTAACTTGGTTGTATATGTATCAACGTTAATTAATCTATTTTCCTAGAAATAAAGGTCATAGTCGATTTGAGGGTCTAGCTTATTTATAATTAGCTGGCAAACCCTTGTGTCATTGTTTTGTACTCCCATGTCGTCTGAGGTTTTGAACCTCTGAGTTTAGGGCCTTGTTTCCCATTTCGTACTTCTGCTCAATTCTAGTTGATTTGGGCCTTGGAAGCTGCTTTAGAATTCTCCAGATCTCCACTTCTCCTAGAACTCCCTTAAGGTTGACCTTCAGGGTCCAAAAGCATACTGCACTCTGTGTGTCAAAAGGGCTTAAGTCCAAAATGTATTTTACTTTGTTTTGGTGGTGTTGTTGCTAAATCTAGTTTTTATACTAATTTAAAACATCTGTACATATAATACATTAGAAAGACTATGCATCTTAATATATCATAATGTATCATAAATGGCATTATATAGTAATGCGCATCTGTCACTGAAAATTTACCAAATATATTCTTTTAGCATCTATGCAACATAATTGCATTATCATTATTTTTCTTTAATTCCTTCATTTTTTTCTGTTGTCAAAACTTCATGTATGTTTTTTGTAGAAATAGACCTGTGAGATATGAAAATTTTTATTGATTTGGAAAGTAGACTAGTGGCATTTAATTTTGTGTATGTACCAAAGAAGTATTTGGATTTGAAGAGAAGTACTTTTTGAGGATTTTTATGAAACCAGAAGATGGCAGCAAGTGTTGATTAGAATTTCATGCCACTGAACCTCTTCACACCTTCAGAGCAAATAAATATCCTTTGTAATGCAAGCATTGCTTTGAATGTGATGTGTAACAGAAAAGAGCTAATTTACATTTGTATCAGTACCATTATTCTTGCACAGGGAAGTAAGAGGGCTAATCCATTTCAAACGGATTTATCCATTTGAAAAGACTAATGCTGTGAGGGACTGTCAGTGTACATATGCCCAAGAAATAATGCAGTAATCTGTTGAACACATAAATACAAGCCCACATGTATAGTGATAGTTTTTTCTTCATACTGCCATCTCTGGAGCTTTTTTGCAGCATGTGTTTGGAAGATAGATGATATTTCTGAATAGCCATATTAACAGTTGAAATTACTAGTGGTGGTGTAAGATAACCTTATATGTTGACTTCAGGATAGTTCAGAATGCAGGTAGTGTTTCCATGGATCTTGGTGGGAACACTTAAAACTGAGGTCTTATTCTTAGTGTATCAACCTGTTTCTAGTTTGGTAGGGTAGATAGGACTGAACCAGCAGGTAGAGGTGCAGGAGGTTTAATGCTTTGTTTCTGGATTTTGGGTACTGTATATAATGTCAGCTTGTGGAAGGGTGAGAACAAACACAAAGTATACTCTCTGCACAATTTTATTAGAATAGCACGCTTGGCCAGAGCAACCCGTTGGAAGAAATTCTGTCCCTCTGCTCTGCTCTGCTCTGCTCTGCTCTGCTCTGCTCTGCTCTGCTCTGCTCTGCTCTGCTCTGGTGAGACCCCACCTGCAGTGTTGCATCCAACTCTCAAGCCTCCAACACAAGAAAGACATGGATCTGCTGGAATGAGTCTAGGGGAGAACCATTAAATAGATCACCGGGCTGGAACACCTCTCCCATTACCACAAGCTGGGAGAGCTGGGGTTATTCAGTCTGGAAAAGACAAGACTTCAGGGAGAGCTTATAGCAGCCTTACAGTACCTGAAGGGGGCCTGCAAGAAAGCTGGAGAGGGATTCTTTGCATGGGCATGTCGTAGTAGGACAAGAAGAAATGGCTTTGAGCTGAAGGAGAGCAGGTTTAGATTAGATATTGGAAGAAATTCTTTACTGTGAGAGTGGTGAGACACTGAAACAGGTTGTGCAGAGAAGCTGTGAATGCCCCATCCCTGGCAGCATTCAAAGCCAGGTTGGATGGGGCTCTGAGTAACTTGGTCTGGTGAAAGGGTACTTGCCCAAGGCTGCAGGATTGGAACTAGGTCATCTTTAAGGTCTCTTCCAACCCAAACCACTCTATGATTCTCTGAATGTATATACACAATATGATTTATCCTTCAAACAAGTCTATCTGGACACATGATTAGTAGAAATGTCAAATAGGACTATTAACACCTTTAGTCATCTGCTTCTGTGGATAGTCAGCAGTTAAATGTCCTTTCTTCGAAATTAATTACTATGGTCTTTATTATTACCTCAAAACACTGAATGTTTTCTTCAAAACTAAGAATCTGAAAGAGTGGAAAAGTGCTTTTTCATAAGTTTGTGACTGTTGTCAAATATAAATTAGCATTTAGTGCTTTGTTGGCTAACTCAATTGCTTTGAAGCATGCTTCTTGCACCACAGTGGGTTCAAAAAATCCATTCATTTACTTGAGATATTTTCTAATGCTGTTCAATCAACAGGAGGAACAAGAGACAGGTAATTGAGAATGAATGTCAATTAGTGTCAAGACTCCTCAGTTCATAAGGTTGATAACACTTTGTGTGATTACATTTGTCTCTTTACAGCTGATATGGATTCTGGTCTCCCTCTTTGCAAATCTTTAAAAGAACATTACTCAACAAATACCACTTTACCACCAATATCTGCACTAGCTCTGTTGTATTTCCTTCTGAGCAACTACAAAATTGCAGAAATGAAAACATGTTAGATCTTGATTAGATATTTTTTCTAACCAAAAAAACCCCAACCCACAGAATAAATTCAAATAAGTGAAGCATGACAACGTCTCTATTGATTTCTTAACTATATGAATGATGAATTCTGATGTCTAGTAACGTTTCATTGTTCTGTCTCTTCTATTTTTGGTTTACCTTATCGATCAGTACCATTATTACTCTCTTACAAAGTCTTTCCTATTCCCATTCAAATTAATTTCTTAGTACATAGTGGAATATAAAGCTTCTGGAGAGTGGTTCACTTTTGTAGTATCACAACTGCTTTTTGGATTACTTAATCGGTAGGGTGATAATGATCTAAGTAAATGCACCACAGCTTTTGTTATTGAAACGCATCTACACAGAAAACTGGTTTTACCACCTGAGAATATGATACACTTGAAAATAAATTTTAAAAGTGTTTTAAGATGCTGATGTTCCATTAAAGGTATACCAGTGAGTGACATTGAAATAAATTTATCATCTCTAGCCACACTACTAGAAAAGACTATACAAGATTTTTGTCTTTGCAGAGCGTAAAGAAGCATCAAAAACCTAGAGAACCCCTTTGGCCAATATTAAAACTCTTCTGTATTTTCATGATACCAGTTTATCTCAGTGAAGAGGTATACTTTAAGAAACAGTATTAGTATATGTACATTCACATTTTTTAGTTTGTGCTTTTTTCTCAGCATGCCAATTGCAAGAAGAAATCTCAGGTCTGCGGTCCAAATGTGTTTAAAAGCCTGGCATTATTTTTTTTCGTCTCTTTAATAGCACATCTTATTCATTTTAAATACATTTCAGTTGCTCATATCCCAACAAAACTTTGTTGCAAACCATCAGTCATTTACACTTACTATGCAAAAAATTCATGTCCTCACACAGCAACTGGCTGCCCAAGATTTTCCTCCATTCTCTTTGTATCTTCTTCAAGTATCTTTCTTCATTTATCTTGTTGGAATTCTTTCCTAAATTTTCAAGGTTTCAAAAGCATGAGTGAAGTTCTCTTCTGTAGTTGAATGATTTATTTGTAGCTTCGGTGTTGGTGTCTCCTGCTGGGCAGCTGAGTATTGTACCAGAGCATAGCTTACAAATTGCAGTAACTGATCTTTAGATAGATGTGAGACCAAGTTAAAAACAATGTTATGAATCCTCTTGCTTTCCAAAGCAAAATTCTTTTCATTATTTTATTTAAATCATTTCCATGTATTTTTAGTGAGGAAGCAAATTTGGAAGTTTCACCTACTGATTTTGTAGAGGATCATGCTGTGATCAGAGCAGTTATACCGATAGGAAATTCATTATGAAAATGGGTGAGGGCCTGATTCCTTGCAAATTCCTTCTTTTTCACATCACTTTTATTTCTCAGACTAGTAAGCACTGTTATCTGATCATTGTTAAACATTTGCTGGTTGTTTAATTACAAAAAATTGATAGTATGAAATAGTTGGCATTTGCTGGGTCTCTAAGCTGCCTCTGTAAGATCTTCTGTAATAAAGTTTTACCCCCATTCTGTGTTTATATGCATTCTTGGCAGTTCCTGCAATCAATTTACTCACAAAATAATTTTGATTTGTTCAGCTTTGATTGTATATTCAATTCTGACCTCTAGTTAATGAACTTGGAAGCAATTGGTGATGAAGTACATTTGCTGGCATGGCCTTTGAACTGCAGAATGTATTTTTTCCCCAGTATTTACAAATTAGCACGCAGTGATAAGCATGTAATAAATTTAACATCAATAATTAAGGATATTTATTATCCTTTCAATTTTTCTAAGTTTCATCTGAAGTGTTACTGTATAATCTAACCTGATAGAGAAAAAAAAGACTATTTATTTTGCACTGGTAGTCTTCCATGTATCATGCATAGTTATTTGGCTTGTGGAGTTTATGTAGTCTCCACTGCTTTTGTGTACCTGTCAAATCATATCACCAAGGGTCAAATTGCAGCTTGTTCTGGCAACAGATAGAACTGCTTAATGGTGTGGAAAGAGATTATTATTGTCTGACACAACTCTTGTCTGTCTTAAGACCTGTGACAGATAAACGCATTAAGAAGAAGCTTGAGTTTCTAGTTTGTTTCTTGTTGTTTAGCTTTTTTCCTGACACAACTTTACTGCTAAGTGCATGGAATGTTATGTATTTTCTTTGGAAGTATTTAAGTATGAGTTTCTTCTATGCGGACGCCAGCTGTTTCAAATGTAAGAATATAAATTGTGGAAGTTTATATCCATACAGGAGAAAAACCCCAAAACCAGACCTCTGAAAATCCTGTAATTTCATGATAAGAAATGCCTTACAGTTTAATTTATTTGGAATTCAGATCTTTTTTAAATTTATTTTCCCTAAGACAAAAAAAAAAGTTCAAAACATGTACCTGTATCTTCTAGCCTGAAGGTAAAGACAAATCCCTACTGTCCTGCTATGACAAGAGTTCATTTAGCTGACAAGTTAATCCTGAAACTGGCCATATGAACCCACAATTGTCAAGGAGCATTTTTTGGAACTTCATATTCCAAATGAGAATGAGAAAACCAGCGTATGGTGGATTCACCACATGACTATCCATCAGATGCCCATGAAGCTGCTCTATCATTCCCCCTCCCAGCTTCACAGAGGGAGAAAAATACAATGAAAGGATCATAGGATGAGTTAAGGAGAGGAAGAGATCACTTGCCAATTACTGTCACAGGCAAAAGAGACTCAATTTTGGGAAAACACTTTATTACCAAACACAGCAGAATAGGGTAATGAGAAATAAAATCAACTCTTAAAACATATTCCACTAGCCAACCTTTCCTTCTTCAACTTCACTCAAGGCTCAACTTCACTCCTGATTTGTGCTATCTTCACCCTCACAGTGGCACAGGGCAACAAGGAATGAAGGCTGTGGACTCTCTGTGCATGGTAATCACATGCTGTCTCTGCTGCTC
>VZRF01008530.1:0-21700 GCA_013396875.1 Vireo altiloquus
AAAAAAAATCAGATATTTATGTAGTGTGAGTACACTACTTAGATCAAGATTCTCAAGAGTGCTGGAGAGTATTAAGAGCAATCGTAAAAAAAATTTCATAATTTCAATATATTTTTCTTCCTAAGAGAGAAAATAAAGAAACAAAAGTCCTGTACCACGTTCCAAGTTGTTTTGTGAAGTCAGAGATGGCACCACATTTGTGAAGAAATAGCCTGAGATCTCAGTTGGCCTCTTCTAAATGGCTCAAACTCCACAAGGTCCAAGCAGTAGGACTCAGCTGAGCACCGATGGACAGGACATTTTCTCATGAAAAAAAATGTAAGTTTTGTGATTGTTACTTTCAGCATTGCTGATTTCTGGAATTCTGGGTTCCAAAATCAGCATTTGGCAGCATCCTTATTGGCAGTGGTGGTGGTGGTGCAGTGGTGTGTCAGGAGGTAGGTAAAGCTCAGTAAAACAGGTTTTAATTTGTATTGCAAAAAAAAAAAAATCATTCAGATAGTCTCAATGGTGTTGTGGCAGTAGCAAATTGGGTTCAAAAAGCTGTTTATGGTCCAAATTCAAAAATTTCAATACTGGGTCTATTCCAGAGAATAGAATTTGAAAATTTAGAGCTGTGATTTTGTCTTTGACACATGCTCATAACCAGTCATGGCATAGGAAAGCCAGAAACAAACATTAGCAAAAGTGAATGAAATAAAACAGAATTAGAAAACAATACTTAAAAGAGGCAGATCATCTGAATTGTCTGATGAATGGTGAGTCTATGAATATGGTGCCACTGAGAACCATGCTTAAAAAATAAAAAAGCTTTTTTTTTTTTCTCACTGCCTCTGGGTCCTTGAGTACATCCTGACAGAAACATTTTGATGGACCTGATACTGCGTGTCTGTGGTCATGTCTGAATTAAGAACAGGGTTCTTGCAGAGATCCCCAGACTGCTGTGAGTGTCTTCAAGAGCAAGAGAGCTATGTCAGCCCAAAGCAGAGCCTGTGTTAGCTTGTGCTGGCAAGTGACAGGTCTCATTAGTGTGCGCGGGGAGCAGTGCTAGTGTGTCCCTTCTGCTTTTGTCTCTGGGAGAGCATATCCCATGGCATCGCTCTTGGCCGTGCAGTGAAACCTCTCACATGGGTACTGGTATGAGAAAGTCTCTGTGTGGGATAAGCACACCCAGAATCTAGAGCTACTGAGAAACTGTTTTTTTTTTTTCCTTCTTTCTATAAGCTTTAAAGTGTTCTGGATGGGTTACTGCAGAGCTGTTTCCAGTTGAATGAGAAGATGGTAATTTGGGGATGTGTACGACATTTGGCGAACCAGAATTCCAGAATTCTGATGTTGAGATGCTTTGCCCAATTTTTGTGTAGGCTACCCAATGATCCCTTAATTATGCTTGGCTGTAAGGCAATGGGGTTTTCATAGCTGTACAGCTGGGGAGGAAAAGATGTAAACAGTTCCTTTTTCCTACAGTTGCCATAAAAATGGTCATGCCTTAGCCCAGTGACATAGATTCAAGACAGGAAAAAATTTTCCTACATCCAGGAAAATCTGTGGCTGATCCCCTTCAAACCTTAACATGTTGTCCCTTGAATTCAGGAAATTTTTGAGCCTCTCCTAGTCAAAGGAATCTGGGATTGAAAGCAGCTAATAGTCTCAGTGCCCATAACAATTGTAGGATTTAGGCCCCAAAATAAAGGTAGAGCCCTCACCCCTTGAAGGAAAACACTCTTTTGTGCAATCCATTGCATTGTGTGACCTTCAAGGATGCCTTGGTGCTTCTTTTTGCATACAGCCCCTCATGTAGGGCTAATCTAAATGCCACAGTGAAGCCTTAGTAATTCACCACATAAAAAGGAAACGTAAATATTACCATGATTTGAACACTAAATAGTACTACACCTAATAAAATGCTTTCTGGTGGTGCTCTCTCACTTGCTGGCACATGGCATGACCCATATTATTCAGTGTATATTAAACAAGCTGCCACCTAAGCATATTTGTGAGAAGTAATACTGGATGAAAAATGCTCTTTGGGTATTTTGAATGTCTGCAGCATTTAATGTCTGCTCGCTGTATTTGCCAGAGCCAGCATAAAGTGTACTAGACTACAAGGACAGTGTCCTCCTGCCAGCTGAGGTACCCATATATTATCAGCTCACAACGCACCAGGAATGCAGATTGTCCAGTAATTTAAAAGTATTGTACAGCACAGCGAGATCACCACTTCTGAGCTCATTCTGGGTACATGATAAAAACCACAGTGATAGTTGTCCATAAAATAACCAATAATATCAAAGTGTGAATTTATGAGGTGAAAACTGTCAGTTTGGGAGAAGGAAGAGATGGAAACTTTCCATCGTCTCCCTTTTCTAACCCCAACAGTGCAGGGCAGAAAAAGGCATGAGAATTGGAATACAGTACACAACTGATTATTTACTTGTGGGCTCCTAGTTGGAAATCAATTTAGGCCACCAGTCAGGGAAGATAATTAGCAGACAGCTGTTTTGTGACCCACATGGGAGAAATTAGCTAATGACTGTGGTCCTTTTTCTTCTCAGCAGACAGATACCTGCCTCTCATCCAGAGCAGGTCAATGGCCTCCAGGGTGGTCCTGCAGCATCCAAGGACATCCCAGTCACAGAAACAGAACTCATCCCAAGGTGCCAACACACACTTGTGCAAGGTCATTGAAGGCATGAAGGAGAAACTCTGTACCTCTTCCAGGGATGCAGGTTCTTCCCCTAGTTTTGAAAATGTGGCAGGAGGAGGTAGAGATGGCCAGTGGCTGTGGTTTGGGAGCTGTGGCCCAGTAATAGAGTCCTTGTAGGTCACTCATTGCCACCCAGACCTGTCCTGTGCTGTGCTTGATGGAGCTGAAATCCATCTCACCTTCCCTACTGAGGAGGTTTGAACCAAGAGGAGGGGCTTCATCTCAGACTAGTACTTGGGGTGGGAGCAGAAAACAAGGGACTCCCTCATTTGACGGATATGAAATCAGACTGCAGTTCCAAATATTCTGCATGCAAGACTTAATAGTCTTTTTTTATGTTATTTATGCTTGCATTTCAGCAGGGCTGTTTTCCTCTGCATTTACTTTCCATTATAAATCAAAAGTAAATGCAGGCAATATTGTCTTAGCTGTGGCAAAGAAGTCTTTTCTGTCCCCAACTTTGTGGCATTTGATCTTTTCTGTTATTTTTGAGCTATAGTGGTTCATAAAAGTAAGTTCCTTATTTGATTTTTCTCTTCTTTAATTCACATGCTGTGCAAATACAGATGTAAGGTGGTCATGTTGATTTCATGTCAGACCAGTAGATAATTCCTAATTTTATTCCCCACTACCAAATCTATTTCAGTTTCTGTTCCATGTCTCCACAGAGTCACTCAAAGGCATCATTACTGGAGAACTTTCTTTGAAACTTGAAATAGACTTAAACAGTTTTTCAGCAAATAGGCAAACATTACTTCATATCTCAATAAATTAAGTACTGGTTTGACATTTAAATGTAATTTTTACACACTCCTGACCTCTGTCTTTGTTCCTATGAAGAATTTCAAAGGTGATTGCACATTTAAAACTATTTAAAACAGTATTAAAGGGAAAAAAGCCCCAACAATTGTCTGACACATTCTAGAGACAACTATATTTTATAGGCACAGAGAAGTGGTGATTCTTGTTCAGCACTGATATTTATGAAAGATTATAAAATTCATCTTGGCAGATAGGAAATTCACTAGAACTTCGTGAACTTAAAAATTTGTTTTGACAAAAAAACGAAAATAGAAGTAACTTCCCAAACACAGGAGTGAACTTTTTAGTGCTATATATATTCTTTGAGAAGGTAAAAAAAATTCATTTTCTTTCTTAGTATCAGAAACTGGAGAAAGTATCACCAAAAATATCTTTCATCCCATGGAATCAACTAAAGAAAACTGAATTCAATAGAATTTGGCTCATCTTAAAACAATCTGTTAACAAGTCTTTGAGTAATATCTAAGATCTGATCTATTCTCTGGATCAATCTGTCCAGCAATACAAATAGGATGTTTTCAGGATTAGGGTTTTCACATTTTCCCAAAGGGAAGAAGGACAACTGAAACTTGTAGCAAGAGGATGAGTTTAGAGATGAAACCCCATTACTATCTGAATGCAAAAACAAAACAGTAGTTAAAGATACATTTTTGTTCCCTTTAGTTGGATAGCATGAAAAAACCCCACTTATCTGTGATTGCCTGTAATCCTTTAAAATAAAAGGAAAGAAATGTTTAAATACATAAACAGCTGTAACATAATGTTGTCATTATTTCAGACATTTCCAGATTACACAGGAGTAAATATACATGGCAGGAATCTTTAAACATATATATCCTGCTAGGCTGTGTATTTTATCTCCTGTCTTTGAAACATCATTTGCAATCTCCTTCTTCCTGCTTGTCATCCAGTTGGCAAGTTTTACATTCTGTATGTGTTGGCAGAGAAGATTTGCATTTTGAAACAAAAGCCAATTTAAGTGCAATACAACTTTCTAAAAGACTTGGCTCATTTTCATAACCCATGAGGGCATGAAATGAGATAAAAATAGTTGGGTTTACCTGTTTCTCTGAAAATGCATTTGACCAGTAAGACATGTCTGATAGTTATTAGGTGTTCTTGTTTTCTTCCCAAACTCAGGAAAAAAGGCTGTTGTGAAAAGGTTTATTTTTAACCTTCTATTGAAAAATAATTATTCTGAGTTCCAGGAAAAAATTGGAAAATATCATGACACAATTTACGTCATGTTTATTGGAAAGTTTATACCATTGAATGATATTTTCCTCTCTGGGATACCAGCTCTGCAGAAGAGGTGTTTGTAGGTCTGGAGAGGAAATATTTGTAGCCGAGTTTCTCGGTAAAGTCCAATGGAACACTAAATGCTCATAAATCTTCTCTGGCCTCAGTGCTGTTCCCTGAGATGCTGTGGAGTGTCCCTTGAGACTCCCCCTGCGTGAGGCAAGTTAACCTGGAGGAGTGAACATTATACTGTGTCCACGTGCCACAGTTTACAGAGAAATATGAGCAGTCTGCATGGGAGAAGGGATGAAGGAATCTGTGTGCCCTGGTGTCGCGGCGAGGGAAAACTCGGATAGCTCAATGAGTGATCAGCAAGCTTCGATTTATTGATTAAGGCACAGCATACTTATACAGTTCATAATAAGCTAATGCATATTCTGTAGCCTAACTATTCTATTGGATATCTTTCTAACTGTTAACCCCACCTTCAGTTTTTCATTCCTGGTCACTTACATCTTCATTTTCCCACGTCTAGCTAACTACAAGCTATCTGCAAGCTCCCTATTAGTATTATCTACTAGCCGTAGTCTGGGGCATTGTGCTTCAGCCTCCTCCACTTCTCAACCTTAGCTGAGTCTGATATTTCCCAAGGCCCTGCTTAGCCATCAGAACAGGTATACGTGATTTCTGTCAGCTAACCAGTTCTCCACACCCTGGTAACCTCGTGTGACCAAAATCAGATTGTTACAGCCCTGGGCTGTAGGCGCATAGCATTACATGGGAGCTCATACAACATAAACTGCAGTGGTTTAGGAGCAGGTCTGAGCACATGGGCAAGGATGTGTGGTTTCTTGCACTCCTGTCTGAAAGCCGTGGACCTGCATTAACATTTTTTCCAGCCAGCGTGGCTCAGGACACAGGTGACACAGCCGAACCTCACTTGCACCCTTCTGCAGCAAAATTACAGAAAGATCTCACAAATATATTTGCATTAGCAAATTATCTACACATTCAGGGGCTGTTGGAGAGTTGTGGTGGAATGTCCTGTGTTAATCCAAACCTATGTACCATGCGATTCTTTGTGCATGGTGTGTGTGTGTAGAGCAGTTTTAGATTGGTGCTGTTAGCAAAAAAAACTCCAGTGTGTGGTGTTTGCAGATCAAAACTGCTGAGAACAGTCACAAAGCACAACAGAAAGTCTTACAAATGAAACAAAAGAAATCACCATGCAGAACATGTATGAAGAAGCAATTTAAATGTTTATGGGAGCCTATAAACTTCTTTATTCTATAAAAATAAGTTTTCAGCTTATCTGCCTCTGAATAACTCTTAAATAATACAACTTATTTTGGATGACTGATTATAGGACTCCAACCAAGGGAGTTTAAATCCCATCTCCTGTCCATTTTAAGAAAGAAAAAGATTTTCTAGCTTTCACATCATATATCACATTAAGTTTGAGCCATAATACAGTGGAGGCCCAATTCTGTTAGTCCAGCACGTAGCCATGAGGTCTGTATTTTTAGTGTCTTTAAAGCAGCCTCGAGGACAGCAGGATAAAACTGTTCATCCAAGAACAGCAAGTCACTTTTGGTAATTTTTTGGTAAATATATTTGGTTGTGGCTTGAAAGCAGGATGGCAGATGAGAGCATTGATGGTGTATTTGCAGAGGCATCCCTTCTAATATATACCAGGGATGTTTGCAGGGAATTTCTATTTTACTTGTTAAGGGTTGTGTTTCTCAAGCTCTCCATAGTTAGACTGGCAGGCTGCAAACAGAGGAGCCTCTTCAAGGGCTGTGCAGGCATATCCATGTAATTGTAAAGGTAGGTTACATTCTGTTTTTATCTCTGGGCCTTGTCAGATTATTTGGTAGGCCTGTTTTTATCATTGCCTTTATAATGGACAGAGAAAGGCAGATGAAGTTTGGATAATTTTTCCTTCCCGTAGCAATAGTGCAAATTAGGATGTGCCTAATTTATAATGCACTATAAAAGCAGTATTTTTAATTCCAAGGATATCACAAAACTTTTGGGTCATCTTTTTCTGTTTGAAACGATTAAAATAAGGTGAGATGGTGCTTTATTTTCCCATTTAGGAGGAAATGCAAGCAGTAGTGCTTCTCTCTCGGAGACTGGAAGCAAAAACCACAAAGAGCTGATTACTGAGCAGCCTTCCCTTTCTGTGCTGGACGTGTTTTCATGCTGCAGAGTCCCTCAAACTGCCATGTCTCTTCACGGTCATCAGCCTCAGACTGGAGCTCTGGTGGGGGTGGGAGGGATGATTCCTCTCCCTGAGGACACTGACATTAGCAACAAGCAGTCGGTCATAAAGGATGCAACCAGAAAGGCAGAGGGGGAAAATGACAGTGGCCCTTCATAAATATTAAAGAAGCTTCTCTAAGACAGAAGCAGAAGTGTGTGTTGACAGTGTCAGAAGATGAATGGCTCTATACAATCAATTCCTTCTAGAGAAAAGATTATTTTTTCACAATTATTAATGTAGTATTTAATCTTTTTTATTCCCTTTCTCACTCTTGCGTTTCCACAGCCCTTCCCCACTTTACTTGAGATTGACTACACTGCCGCTCCTTTGCTTTTATTCTGCTTATTAATTTGTTCAAACTTCTTACAGTTCCTTAGGAGAAAAGAGCATCATGTAGGCACTGATAGCTTTTCTGCCTGATTTCCACTACTTATTTCTGCAGAGCATCCATTTAACACAGTTGGGGAAATGCCAATTACTCGTTTCAATATATATCAACCTTAAATATGTTTGAGGTTTGTGGCTTATGTCAGATTAGGCAGTGAATGAGATACTTCTTATATTTCCAAGTTAAAGGTTACAAATAAACCTCCATGGTTATCTTAGTATGCAGTTAGTACATCACCTGTAGCTCTTCATACTGGGGAGACTGATTTTTGAAAGAATTTATCGTCATCATCACAAAATTTTAAGAGTATAAAATTGAGATATGAATGCAGTGAGAGTAGTCCTAATGTTTTCTTGACTGTTTTAAAGCCAAGTTTTAAAGGAGGGAGAATTCACTTTTGCCTTAAATTTGCAATCCCCAGGGTTATTTTGTCATCTTAAAATTATCCTGGATTGTTTAAATTAAGTAGCAACTTGTGTTCTTCAGAAATAGCTTTTGACACATTATCTTGCTGGTGAAGTCTGTGTACTTAGTGAGTCAAAGGGAATAATTTTCCAAAACCCTGCGATATTTTGCATGGATATTCAGCATTATCATGATCACTAGTCATCCTGGTGAACAGCAGAGAAGCTGGGTATTGATCACTGTGAGAGGTGCTAGGCTGAGCCATACAACACTGCTACCTTCTAATAGATTTTGAAACAGGGTGGCATGGTTTACGTTTTTTCACATTCTGAAAAAGCAGATCAAAGCTCTATTTCAAGTCCACATGGAGTCATCCTGCTGAACTGGCACTGCCTCGTTGCCTTTCATCAGGGCAGGTATGGAGGAACCTTTAGGTAAGGGGGCATCCTGTCCTTGCTAGCACGTGAGTCAGCAGTGGGGATTTGTTATATCCTCTGGAGGATTTAGCAATCCCACTGGAGAGCCTGGTGAGACCCTTTAGCAGCACTAGAGCTCAGTGAAGGAGCTCAGTTCCCCATTCTGCCCACACTTCAACATGCTCCTGCTCTCTAAACCCCACAGATGCTGTAGACCTAGAACCTGAAACCTCAGCGTGGTGGCCCTGCCAACCCATGCAGCACTAAGACTGTCATTTTTCTTTGCTGTTTCTGCTGCAGTACTCGGTGATTTGTACAATACAGAATTTAGCACAAACAGCAACACAGATAATAAAGGTGTTTTCAAGTATGTCCAGACAGACTCCCCTCAGTAAAGTGCTCCCCTCAAATGAAGGTGTCTTCCTCTTTACCAGTTTGTTCATGTATCAATCTGAATCAGTGGATAAATTCTTAGTTATTTGAGGAGAAACAGAAGAAATCCTGAAGTTCCTGACTGCAAAGTTTATGGGCAGTCCCAGAAACCCAGTTTCTGGGGTTCTTAATTCTTAAATAGAGAGATAAGTGTGTCATCACCTCCAGGACGCTAAATACAAGAATTTTTCTCTTTTCAAATAAGCACTTCTTTAAAGGTTTTGCTACATCACGTCCTAGGAGCCGTATGGGTTTCAAACCCGTATTTCTCCACTTGAATTCTTGATGTCATTATTATGCCAGATATTATGAGAGGGATTTTGTAGTGGTCAGAGGTAATTGGAACTTAGAAGAGCTTGTTGCTCAGAAAAGAATTATTCAAATAATTTATCGTCCTCTGCTAATTTGATTGAGTTTCCTTGGCTCAGATAATTCAGATAGGTAGCCACAAAAGGTGCAAGTGATATGTTCAATGGTGATAGTTTTAAAGTATGCTGTCAGGTATCTGAAAATTCTTAGGCAGTGATATCAAGCAGATATTATGTGTTCTTGGCTAATTTGAGGCTTATAAAAACATTTGTAAGAACAATTTCAAACTATCCTACATTGCTACAGCACCATTACAGATACTTGTGATTTTCATTTTCACAAGCTCCAGTGTTGTTACACCTTACTGGACTGATTTTATAATCTGGAAAAACAACTCTAAAATTTTGATCACCTGTTGGAAAATTAGAAAAGGTGATTTTCCTTTAGTTAATGTGCATGGTGTCCTTATAACCATTATACTAAAATTATTGTAATTGCAGTCATATATTATTGCAACAATGCCACTGGACTCTTCAAGACTGTGGATGGAGCTCAGTGAATGATCAGCCTCTGATTATCTCAGCCTCTTGCTTGACACCATCTCTGCACAGGAATTAACAGGAGTAAGAGCCCTTTCCATGTTTCATCCCTTCTGCAACTATGTAGAACAAACAAACAAACAGCTTTTTTTAAAGTTTATGTTTCGATTTAACCAGATAGACGATAAACACCCATTCTCAGAACTAATCTCTCTGAGACAATAATAATATTGATGGCTTAATAATAAACCAGATAGGATTGGAAAATTAATATTTATAAAATCTGACCCCTAAGTCTGACCAGAATGTCGACAGCTCATGCAAAATAGCTCATCTCCCTTTACTACTTACTGCTCTCTCCTCTTTGCTAACACTCACAGTGTTTCTTCCATCTGTTTTACTTCACGACTTCTTGCTATATTAACCATATTTCTCTGCTCTGCAGTGAAAGTGAGAAGTTCCTTTGGCATTCTGTCTTCGTGGTGCTGCCATTCTTGTTGAATGCAGTCCCAGTGATTTGTGCTGGCTGGATTCACGTGTGGCATCTAGTTGTGAGTACTCATCCAAAAAACTATTTATAGATACCTCAGTGAAATCAGCATATCAGCATCAACTTCACCTTTACTGCACGGATTGAAAAAGTTATCAGCAAACAGATTTAGAAATGGCAGTGAAGGCCTCATCTATGTTGCTACAGTAAGGAGCTTCTGCAGCCTTCTAGCAGAGAAGGAGAAATATGTAAATGAAAAGAAGAGAAAATTATCAGAAGACACCAGAAATGATGGTATTAATTGGCTGCCACTCCTTATGAGGAAATTTTGGGGTCTGGGATTCTCTTAACTATTGAAGCATCCTGTCAGTGAGACTGCCAAACTGCAACCACTTTAGCTCTCTACCAAAACCACCCAACTGTAGCTTTTGCCAGCAGCAGGGCATCTACATACATAAGCAGAAATCAATCACTTAACAAAGTTTCTAATTAACTTTTCTTATATAGATAAATCCAAGGTGGCAGTGCAATGATTCAGTGTGGGCTTGGGTGACAGTACATCCTTTTATTACTGGGGCAATAAAACAAAACTAAAGGAAAGAAAAAAATAAGAAAGTGTGGATTGTGTGGGAAATAAATACATTTATAATCACTGTTCAAATAAAATATTAATTCATTTAGACTGGATTAACACCAGTATTTTAACATGCAAATTAGGCTTTGATAATGATGCATTAGATGGCTTTTTAATGAAATATTTAACAGCAGAATAACAATTCTAACCATATAATAGGATATAGTCCCACAAAATAATGACAAATGTGTAAATCCATTGGTTTCAGGAATAACAGGCCATTTGAAGTTTTTGTTTTGGTGCTGTTTTCTTGAAATTAGCTCAATGCAATCTGTCATTCATCTTATACCTGCTGAAACAAAGTGGTGTGTGAGCTGGATAAGAAGCTGCTGAAAGTTTTCCTTTGTTAGAATATCTATTGATTTTCTCTGTAAAGAATGTTGAACTTGCATTGTGTTTTATGTCTGTGGCACAAGGATGCAGCGTTCCCTATTTTGACTTTAGTAAATGCTACTTGACTGTTAAGAACAGGAGAAAGAGAAAGACCCATTAAGCACTTAACAGTAGAAAAGGGTGTGCAAACATGATGGAGAATGACAAACTCTTTTCCCAGCTTGGAATCCTGTTGGAATAATGATAGAATTAACATGAGGTGATGCCAGTGTAAAGAACATAATTTTGTTCCACAAAATTGGTGGCCTATCAAAATCTGTAAACTGCAAGAACAAATTTATTTCTAACTGGTTCCACTTCCTCAGTATTTATAAGCTGCAATAACAGCCAAGTGTTGCTGAAGGTGATGAAAAGGAAATGATGAAGGGATTTATTCCAGTACCACACACTTCTATATCCAACTCAGTAGCTGTTTAATAACCATGACTTTACATAATTGGATCTGTATGGGTAACTTATCTTCACCTAGGAATGAATCTTGCAATGGTACTCTGACCAACCTGTTCATTGTTCAGCTCACCACCCGTCTTTTAAACTTAATAAACACAAGCTCAGCCTTTGGAGAAATCTTGAGACTAGAAGGACTGAAAACCTCCACAATCCCAAATGTTTGCACACAGGGATTGCCTGAATGGTCCACTGGGTGGGACACTGAACTGTGACTCTGGAGAAGTGGAGTCTGCATCAGCTGTATCCTGTGATTTGCAGTGATTCACTGAATCTCTCAGTACAGCAAGTGTTCTGAGCAGGAGCTCCATCCTGGATTACAACCCTTAACACAATAGGACTTCAGGGGTGACATCTCTCTGGGAACTGTAATCTAAATAATAATTTCTTATTAACCAACCTGAAACCCAGAGCAAGCTTTCTTGCTGCATCAGTGCTAAAATCTGTGTGCAAGAATGAATCTTGGCTGTATCAGTATCTTTATCCAGTAAAGCAGCTTCCAAGTTAGCTGCTACTCCCGTGCTGTTCCTTAGGATTCAGCAGCTGCAAGAGAAGAGAACCCGCAATTTTACATTTATATTGCAAAATCTTAATCCAAACAGCACCTTAAATATTTGTATGGCCTTTCTTAGTAACGAATATGTTTGTACTCTTTTCAAACGCTCTTTAGAGAAGGACTTGAATGAATGAGAAATGTGAATTACTCTTTCTGCCAAGTCTAAGTGCTGAATCCCTTGTTGTCTAGAGTTGGATGGACTAAAGACAGAGAAGTTCTCTTTCTTCCATACATGACAGAATGTCAAGTGGAATTCTATATTTGTGCTAATATTTATTCTATACATGTGCTGCAGTTAAAGGATTCCAAGACTACAAATCTTTTATTTTTTCTGTAATTTCTAATCCCAAATCTTTTATAAGGAAGCACACTTCCAAAAAAAAAAAAAAAAAAAGCACAGGAAGAGCAAGGCAGTAAATTGATTGGTTTAGTCAAGGAGCTTAAAATGATCTTTCTTCAGACATCTTCTGTCATGCAAGGTCAGAGTATTTGTTTGATTAGTGCTTTTACATCTGAAATTCTTTCCTTGGGTTGGTTAATTCCTGTTGGAATGAAGTAAAAATTTCCCCTTTTTTATGTCTGTGTTCTGCTTTCTTAACAGTGGTTCTGGTTCATGATGAGCTGTAACCTTTCCTTTGGCAAGCAGTACAAAATATACTTGTATATTTACAGAAATACATGAGCTCCAGGAGGGGATTTAGCAGCTTTTTCCTTCCCAAACCACAGACTCGTAGTACAACAGCTTCTGTTTGCTTTTCTCTGCTTTTCTCTGCTTTTCCTGTTTTCTTTTTACCCCTCTTAGACTTGATAAGTGAGTCTTTCCACAGTCTGAGTTGCAGTAATTCATTCTGAAGCTTCTCTTGTATAACTTTTACTTGTATATGGCGTTCTCATGGGTTTTTTTTTAAGTGGCAAGGGTTTTATGTGATGATGGGGGACTGCATTCTGCAAGTTTAAGTTTATTTTTACAGGAATCCACAGAAATAAGGAGAGGTTGTTTGAAATTTTTCCACTGGTGGACGGATGGATGATTGGATCGATAAATGTGAAAGTTTTGCTGTCACATCATAATGCAAACTAATGATGGCCAAATAGGATGACTGCCTCTTCATGGAGGTCAGTTTTGATATGAAGCCAAATCTTAGTACTCTCCTTTGCAGAGGCTTTCATTCTACCTTAAGTAATTTGTGTATTTGTGTTGAGATCTGTGTGATCTGGCTGATGTTGGGAGTGAGTTTTCCCATATGCAAGCAGTTAGAAAATGTGCCTGTTGACTTTAATCAATACACAAATGTTAAAAATCCCTATTTGCTGCTAATTTAGTTCTATCCTCATATCTCTGAGAATTGAGCCCAAAAATCTGAGTAGTTTTTTTGCCTTCATTTGTTATTTTTTTAAAAAAACAATAAAAAAAGGAAATATAAAGATGTCATTTAATTCCATCAGAGAAGAGAAAGAAAATAAATAAAAACAACTACAGTGTTTTCCTTAACTTTTCCTCTTGTTCTTTGAAAACAATCCCGAGCTTTCACAGGCAGACAAAGAGGCCTCCTCCTGCTGCCAAAGCTGCTGTTGATATGTTTCTGACATTTAGTAAAATAATAAAGTTTTCCTTTGATACCCTTGATACACTCCTAACCAAATTAATCTAAAAGAATAGAGCAACTTATAAAAATACAACTTTAAAATCACTTGAGGAGAACGTTATTCCATTGCTACAAACAGAGAAGGTATGTTGGAATGCTGCTTTCTGCCCTAAGTTAGTGACACGGAGTAGAGCAGGTGGATATGGCAAGAAAAAGGATGCAGACTTTTCTTTTGGAAATCAAATATAAGTCAACTTGTGTTCCTCCAGTCCTTTCCTGCCAATGAAATAATCTGGAAAATTTAAGAGTTCTTGCTTAATTTATTAGTATTTGAATTTCATCCAGCCAGCCCAGTTCCAGACTCCTGAGCTATTTTGTTATTTGTATTGATTCTGATCCCAAAAGAAGTATGATCTGTAACAGAACGAAGCAAAAGATAAACTATTTCTATAGGCCATAAAGGTGAGGCCTTCAAACACAACCCAGCCCAATAATTTTGAATGTTAGGGGAAAAAATCCCTCTAAATTACTCTGGGCAAGTAATTTACTTTCCTCTTTCATTGAAGCATCATGTATTGCCTCCTCCAAAAGATATGACTAGTGGAATACCTGACCTGAAGAGCTGAACAAGCAAAGGATTTCCTGGAATCTTTGATTTTAAAATAAACTTTTTGATCTTTCAACAAATGTGTGTGTGGGGGGATTATTTGTTTTAGAGGGAGACTTGAAAGAAAATCATATCTATGCTTTGTAAGTGACTCCTCTGCTATGGCTCAAAATGTAATAGAAATTTTGCTCTGTTGTGGCTCCTGTCTGTTTCCCATTTAAGTTGCTTCCTATTTCCTGAAAAAAATTATTTTTCCTACATGTGTTTTGGAACCAAGAAATTACACTTTCTTTAGCAAGTCTGTACTTTGATGCAGCACGGATGTCTGAGAGCATTTGCTCCCTCCGAGGTTTCAATTTCAGGCAATACCAGCGTATGCTTAGGCTGAAAACTTTACAGAAAAAGTTATTTTACGGAAATCCTAAGTAAGCTATGTATTTTACCTACCTGGAAACCCTAGGGCTTCTGTTTAGGTAGTGTCTGAAGGGTGTTTTCTGCAGGAACAGGTTCAGAGCAGGATCCCAGATGGATCTGAATAGATCTCATCAGTAATCCATCCATTAAACACAAAGACCAAATCTCGATTTAGGTGTCAAAGAACAGCTATTAAAAAACCTCCCTCCTTTCCTGGAAGTGATACAGAGCCTCTTGTGCCCGAGAAATTTGTTCTTATAAACAGATTGGTTTTATTATAATGCTCAATCACAAGGCAGAAACCTTGATTTGCAATGGAGATTTGTGTGCACTTTTAAAACCTGAGGGAGCAGAAATTATAAGTGGAGAAAAGGAGAGCACCTTTTTCTGATGCCTCAAACACATAAACTCTTAGTTGGATTGGGCATCTCTTGCTTATTTTCCTTCCTCAATCAATGAAAGAGTCATAATGCAAAATGAATAAATCCACCTCATTCTTTCAGGTTATAAACTTTCAGTTTGTCAACCGCATCGTTGGGGGATATAAAATTCAGATATATATTTTACACAAAAATAAGATTATCTTTGTTTTAATTCCAATACATTGAGTTTGGCCTATTAAACAAAAGAAGACTGCCTGTTAAGCTGAATTTGAAAGAACCAAATGAAAGGCACACGTGCGAAATACGCTTTTCTCAACACAGCATCCTCTCAGAAGGAAGAATATTAAAAAAAAAAAAAATCTTTCTTTTATTTTCTTGAAATTAGAACATATTCAGCCTCATAATGCTCCTAGAGGACCCCTGGGAGAAACATTAAAGACTACAATACTAAATTTTTTTAGGACATAGCTGGAACTAAAAGCACCCAAGCACCCTGTGGAAGGGACTCATGCTGGAGCAGTTAATGAAGAACTGCAGCCCAAGGGAAGGAATCACTTTGGAGAAGATCATGGAGGAGGTTTTTCTGTGGAAGGGACTCCATGTTGGAGCAGGAAAAGAGTGTGAGGAGTCCTGAGGAGAAAGGGGTGGCAGAGACATGAGATGAACTGACCACAACCCCCATTCCCTGTCGTCCTGGGCCCCTCTGAGAGGAGGAGGAGGGATAGAATTCAGGAATAAAGCTTGGGGAGAAGGAAAGCCTGTAGGGAAGGGGTTTTTTAAGATGTGGGTTTATTTCTCATTATCCTACTCTAATTTGATTGGTAAGAAATTCAATTAATTTCCCCAAGTCAAGTCTGTTTTTCCCATGATGGTATTTGGTGAGTGATCTCACCCTGACCTTATGTCAACCCACAAGCCTTTCATTGGATTTTCTGTTCCCTAACTAGTTGAGAAGGTAAATCATGGATCAACTTCGGTCAGCACCTGGAATTCAGCCGTGGTCAGCCCACTACAGTTATTCAGGTAATATAAGAATGATCTTGAACTTGACCCGACCACTTCAAAAATTTTAAAAAATTAAAAAATCCAAGGATTTTTGCCTTGAACTACTATTCATTATTTGCATTCCATGTACCAGTTAGAGGCTCTGAGTAAGACCAAGACCTTTATTTTCCTCTGGCTGTACAATCTGCGATGCATCCTGAGAATTAACAAAATAATAAGGGTGTAAGAGACAAAAGGTAGCTGAAGGATGCTACTATTTTATGGGAGGGGAAACACCAGCATAAAAACTTTTAAAGTGATTTGCCCAAAATAAAATCAGGTGTGAAAAGTACCAAGATTTAATCAGTCATAGAGCATTAGTGCAAGAAAACTACTCTTTCAAATGCTTCCTCATTTTGGCATGTGGGTTTCCTGTCTTGTTTCCATTCCTGAATCAAAAGTATCACAGGCTGTAGGAGAAAGTCTGTTCATATGAGCTGTAGTTGAAGTCCTAGGACTCTTTTGAGAAGCTGATAAAAATAGGAATGTATAAAGCACCATTCAACCTGTTGGAAAGGAAGGAATGATGATACAAACCCATTAAAATTACACATGGGTAATGCTGTAGCCTGAAATTTCTTCAATTTTTAAACATTTGTAAAGATTGGTATCAAAAATGTTGCTTTGTATCCTAGAAATTGTGCTTCCTTGAAATAGAGGGAGACAACTTCTCTAGGATTTGGGCTCCTAATAAAACACTTCAATATAATTTTAAGTAATTAGGCACTATCCTGAAAAACTACAAAAGATTTCCGAGAGTTCATTCATTAAAATAATAGAAAAAGGTTAGACATTCATTTATTATAACAGTAATATTTTACAAATAAAAAGGCCTACCTATAATTCTCTGTCAGAACAAAAGAAAAGTGTAACAGAAAAAAACAAACTTCTAAATTTAGACTTTACCAAATATTTTTATTCAGTCAAAGTTATGTATCATTTTACTCCACTGACTTCAGGTGGATTTACTACATTGAAAATTAATTTGGTCTAATAGTTGATTTTTCATAGCCTAATATGATGGTATGGATTTTTGAGATATAAAGAGTAGCCCTAGTTAAACTGTTAGAAGCACATTAAAAATCAAACCTTTGTTTTCACGTTAACAGTCAACATTCAAACATGAGCGTCACTAAAATGCCTTCAAGCTTGATGGCTGATTCTCAGCCTGGATGTGAGCAGCCAGCCAGGCTTTTCCACAGAACATTTTCAAAAGTCGGCTGCTTTAATTTATCAGAAATTAGAGTGACACTTCTTAACATTTTATGCAGAGTTAACCAAATATTTTGGAAATTACAGTTGCCAGCCACCATGACAGGGTTCAGCTCCAGGTTTCTGCTGAATCAGTGAGCTGAAAACAGATTCTTCTATAAAGTCCTTTATATTAATTTTATTAATCCATACACCTGGGATTTGAGAAATATAATGAATTTAGAATTAAATTTATTCCTATTCTGAATTCTGAAAATATATGGATAACATGGTAAAACTTTGCTCTGCAGCTGCAGAAGTTTGGAATATGCTTCTTTTTGTAATAAAATATGAGATTTTTTTTCTGGGGCTGTATGTCGAGCAAAAACAAAGGAGGAGAGTAACCCATGAGCTCACTCAGTCTGAACTCTCTGGCACACAGAAGACAGTGGAGATAGTGGTCTTTTTCTTTACCATTTTTTTCTTTTTGGTTTTAAGGAGTTGTTTAAGGTGATGAACTTGAAGCTTCAATGGGAATGTGCATTGTAGGAGGTAAGGACACCAACCACCAAAATACATTTTTTCTGCAAGTGCAAATTGACAGTTTTTATTACAAAAATGTTCTTTGTCACATTATATAATCTGAGCAGTATGAGGCTAAATGTAATGGCTTGAAGTATTTCTTTCTCTCACCATTACAGAAAAAGGAAGTGGTTGCTTTTACAACGTGCAGTAGCTATTAAACGAAATTAATAGATCTAATATGTCTGGGTTTGTAGAAAGCTGTTTGACAAAGTTTCCCTTGATAGACTATTGTTAAAGTTCTCTAAATATGGGTGAGGTAATACATTATTAAGACGGATAAGGAATGGTTGGAAACCAGAGACATGAATTAAAGGTATCTTTTATTCATAGGGGTTGGAAAAAGAATGAAACCCCACTGGGCTCTAATTGTGTCAACACTGTTTAATACTTGCTTTAACATTTTCAAAAGAGCTGTACCATGGTCTTCCTTTATATCTGCGGGTGTTCCCAAAGAAGGATAGCTCAGTGAACTGCAGCACTAATGAGTTTGGGCCAATAAATGGGCTACAGAGCAGTGGGTCAGAGCACACAGGGTTATTTGTATCAGAGAAATGAATGTCTGCATGGACAGAATTTAAACATCGACCAGCCAGAGCATCACCAAACACTGGCACACATGGAAACACAGAGATTATGATTAGAGTATGGGTGGTCAAATGTCCCAAAATGCACTAAAGCAGGGGAAGTGTTCAAAAAATATGTAGATGTGGTGCATAGAGACATGGCTCAGTGGTGGACTTGGCAGCCTTGGGTTGATGGTTGGACTTGATCTTAGAGGTCTTATCCAGCCTCAAGGATTCTGTGATTCTAAAGCAACACTGGAGAGGTTTTATAAGTGCAAGCAGGGCCAACGTTTTCACATTTGGGCAGCACTGGCAGCCTTGGGGGAAGAAGTATTTTGGAGCTGCTGTGCTGATGACTGGCTGACAAACTGAAAACATCCTGTCATGGCAGCACTGAGTATGGCGCGCGCTGTCCTGAGCTGGCTCCAGCAGGCGATGGTGTCCTACCGTGTACAAGTGCTCAGAGAAAGCTGTGGTTCCTAAAAGTGAAGCTGAAAATTTAGATGGAGAAGACCACAAGTGCTCAGCCTCCCACACAAACCCTCCTAGAGAGTCAGCTGCAGTCTAAGCCACTGTCATATCTGGTCCGTCACAAACCTGATTGAAATCCCAGTGAGGTCTGGAGACTATCACTTCTGAATTTAGTGGAGCTGGATCATGTTTCTCATGACTGCCATAGCAGTTCCAGGCAGCTGTCTGCCTTTCCATGCTGAGCTACATAGGTAAGACAGATTTGAAAGCAGTGATTTTTCACAGAAAGGAGTGATTTTCACAGAAGGAAGAGTCTGCACCAGCTTCCTCATGAGGGCAGTGATTGTGTGACAGCTCTCAAGACAGCTTTCTAGACATTTAATTTTTCTATTGTTTCCTTAATTAAAAAAAAAAAACAAACCCACTTTTTATGTAATGAGAATAGTTATAGCAGCTTTTCAGACAATTTACATTGCTGATATTTATTCATATGGTACACAGTGACAGTGCTTGAAAATCAAACCAGCAGTTGTGTTTGATTAACAGCAGTGTCTGAAAGCACTGTGTGCCATCTAAACTGGTATATACAACCCCCACGGGTGAGGTGGTGTCTGAACTTTAAGGACACAATTACTTTTGCAGAGATCGTGACATGAATATTTTATGTGTGACTTGGGATGTTTTTGGGGTTTTTGTGCACTCAAAAGAAAGTGAAATGTAATTTGAATGCACGCTGTCAGATGAGTGACACCTGTGGGGAAATTATAGCACAAGAATCAAAGTCTGAGACAGAGAAACCTGGTATTTGACCAGAGAGGAAGAGATAACACGGTCATTAATATAATAGACAGGAATTTTGGTACTTAGTACCAGCAGTTCTTTTGCACCTAAATGGGAGAGAGACAGCCACAGAGAGAATTAATGTCACTCTGTCTCTTCAATTTTTCAAATGTTTCTGACATTAAAATTGTCAGGTCCCTTCTGGTTCAAGTATACATATATATAGTATATATGTATATATATATTTCAGTATATATATATGAAACAAAACTCTGGAAGACAAAAATTAAGCTACCAAGAATTTGACTACATTTTGCTTTTCGATGTTTATCTTTTAAAAAGTCTTATTTTCAAAAATTGTGGAAAAAGCAATGTGATAGCCAGGGACAGGATTACCTGGGGAAGTAGTTTGGGTGGGCTAGATCTGGTAGAGACAGGAATATAACCATAGTGGCCTGAAGCATGATTTATCTCTGCTGTGGGTTCATGACCAAATTTTTTGAGAGACTATATTCATGAAATGTAAATGTGCTGTGTACTACCAATTTTTTTCCATTTCTCTGATGTCAGTGATATCGTTGTAACTGAAAGGAATTTAATCAACCTGATAACAGATGAAAACTAGCATTACAGTCGAGTTTCCTCTCAGTCACAATGTATATATGTGGACTCTCCTCCAACTCATGGGTTGCTGTAGATCACATCATTCAGGAGAAAAACAATGGCAGAGCCACACACAGACTGTCCCAATTAGCTGTGTATTCTGTGAGTATAGCTTTTATGGAAGTGTTGGGAACATGTGCTCCTTATTGCACATAGTATTCTGACTGATTACTAAAATCTGAGGAGGTGGACTTGACCACATCAGATGGGAAGGACTGTGGTCTCCCTGGACAAAAGCTGTAGAAATGGAGCTGATATTTAAGTCGATGGAGTGGGGGACAAAACCATCTTTCTTTGGCTGTGTTTTACCGCCCATGTTTAAAGCAGCATGAGCTGGTTCATTTGGTGTTGCTTGCAAGACTAGTACAGGGAATAAAAGCATGACAGTTTGTGAACTCAGCTGGAATTTGTGCGGGGGAAAATACTGAGCTATTTAGTAACACTAAGGAGAAATTTCTGCATGTGCCTTGGCTGTCTCCTTGGAGCTCCACTGTTAAAAATCGAACTCACTAAGGACTTGAAGCACTTCCAGAGTTAGGTAGGAGTTGAATAATTACTGTGAAAGGTGGCTTTGGTCATCTAAATTTACATCCTAGCTGAGCAACAACTCAAGGCATAAGGTCCAGCTTCTGTGAGGTATTTAGGTGCTTAATGCCCACTGGTTGCTACAGGAGTCAGATGTCAAGGTGCATTTATAGATGTAGAAGTTCATTGTGTAGCTCAACCAAAGAGTACAAGTATTGTCATTGCTTGTGTCTAGCATTCTAGGCTAGATTGCATGTCTGTGCTTAGAGCCCACATGCTGTGTACAGTCCTGCCACCAGAAATATTTAACCCACACATGTTCTTTTAAGAGAAAATTAAGGTTTTCTTTACATAGCAGCAGGGATTTCACAGTTGGAGCCTCAATAATGTATCATTTAAAAGCAGTACTTTGAGCTTCCTCTACAAAACCTTTTGCTAACACTGGGCTCAGCCAGGCATTCCTCCAGGTATTGAGCTCCTCTGTCTACACAGCAAGTTAAAGATATTGGAGCTGGCTGGATCAGTCCCACCCCTATGCCCCTCCTGTGAAGCAAATTATTATCCTCTTGTTACAGACAGGGAGACAAATATAGACTGGGTTTGATTTGTAAGATTACAGCACTGGGGAACTGCTCACAAAATCAAGGCCATATTTCAAAACAGACTCTATTCGTTCACTGAGATCACAATTTTGCCAATGCAGTACACTGTGAAAAAGTGTTGTAGATGGTTGTTTTGATGTTCAGGTTATGAGATGTACTGTGTAAGACAAGTTTCCTCCCTNCGTCTGTGTCTCTTCGCTGGCGGGGCAGCACCTTACACCAGCTCAAGGCAGCCCCGCAGGA
>VZRF01008544.1:0-11311 GCA_013396875.1 Vireo altiloquus
GCACCGCTCGGACCCAGCCCCGGCCGCACCGGGGGGCGGCGGTCCCGGAGCGCCCCCTGGCGCCCCCGCGCGGCACCGCCGCAGCCCCGCCTGCCCCCCGCACTAACGGGGTTCTCGCATTAAGGGGGATCCCGCACTAAGGAGGGTCCCGCACACCCCGAGCGCACCCCAGCAGAGCCCCCGCACGGTGCGGGCACGGCCGGGGCTCGGCCCCCAGCACCGCGGGCAGAGCGGCCGGGAGCAGCGTCCGCAGGGAGACACACGGGTGGATACAGAGTGCCAGGGAGCGCGGGCAGCACAAAGAGCCGAAAAGGCAGGATAACTCTGCAGCTCACCGTGGAACACGCCGTTGTCCGCCAGGAAGTGCCTGCAGTACTGCAGGCAGCTCTTCTTATCCAGACTCCAGTAACTCATCGTCAGGCCGCTTCCCGCTCACCATCAAAGGCTCTGACCCTGCAAGGGAAACGAGAAAGGGTAATCGGGACTTATTTACAAAAAATGTCCCCAGCTACTGCAAGCACTCTAGTTATTTGAGCCCTTTGTGCCAAACGGTTGATTGGCTTCACACAAAGATGACAACAAATGTAATTCTTTGCTCTCCAAATGCACCATCTCCACAGACATCCAGGCAGAGGGCACGGACACATCACTTGGACAGAGGCAGAGCAGGGCTGCACTGGTGCCACCAGCCACAAGTCCCAGGCTGCTGCAGGGAGCCTGTCCCAGCCGGCAGTGGCTGTGCCTGCAATGGGCACCTCTGTCACCGTCACCCCCACAGCCACCGCAGGCCACCATGGGGCCTGGAGAGACGATCAATTTAATCCATTCAGTGATGCTGGCCCATATTTAACAAGCTACAGGCACATCCGACAGCGCCACAAAACTACAAATCCTCCCCAAGTGAAGGTTATAGTAATTAAAACAGTGACTCAAAGGTAATTGCCCCCCAATTTCGAGACCAGAGCAGAGTTATGAGCACACAAGGTCCCTGTGCCCTTGCCCTTGGCAGACATTGCCCTGTGGCACTCGGGATGAACTTGCCCATGGACAGGCAGTTTGAGACTGAGGAGGAGCAGTTACATAAGCCACCCAAAATTAACACTTATGGTTACAGGCAGACACGCCAGCATTTCATACTTCTTTGAAGCCATGGAATCCTTAATCTCCTGCCCTGACACCAAATCCTTTCACTGGATCCTCCTTCTCCCTTTGCTATTTTATGAAGTTCAGGTTCTGGTTTCAGCAATCCAGACACCCCTTCCTGTTACAAGCCCACTTTGGTCTCCCATTTTATCTCCCTCCCACCTTCACTCTGGTCAACCCAGCTGCTCGCTCGCCCACACTTGGCACAAACAACTCCAACTGTCTTTATCCAAGCAATTCTAGCAGGATGTAAGGACACTGCCACCCAAATCTCCTCATAAAACTACTGCCAGGGGGCCTTAGTAACAAACCCACCCCCAGATGAAGCACCACAGCACACGAAGTGCTTGGCCTGCAGCTCTGCTGAGGGACACAGATCCATTTCATTCAAAACGAAAAGGACAACAAATAATGTGAAATCCAAGCCAACAGGACTCCTCTGATCCTTAATGACCAATTTAGCTACCATCATTTCCTAGGGTGTGGCCACCGCGCTCCACTAATAAGGGAACAGAAGAACCTGGAGAACTTTTCCCCTTTCCCCATGCAATGCTGTCTCCTGACATGGTGAACGTGAAGGAGATGATCACAAAGAGCCCAGAAACATCTCCTGATTCTGGTCCTCCAGTCTGAGCTGTACTGCAGGCTCTGTGGTGGCTGAGCAGACCTCCTCTCCCACCACTTGTGCCAGGCTATTCCCGCAGGGCTGGGCAGCCGGGTGTGCTCGGGGAAGGCAGCAGTGGCACTGAGAAGGGGCAGCAGCACCCCGTGACATGGAGGCAAAGCACGGGGCACCAGCCTCTCCCTGTCCCCAGAGAGCCGCGGGGCTCTCGGGCTCCAGTCTGGAAGCTGTGGAGGTCTCCTCTGCTGAGGCAGCACCAAGCACGGGGCCGCAGCCAGTAACTCGTGCCTAAGTGTCAATGTTTATGGCTACTCGCAGGCAGCAGGGAGCCGCAGCCAGCCCCAGTGCTGCTCCTGGCCCGGGCCGGCCGGGAGGCTGCGGCTGCACAGGCGGCATTTGCCTCTCTCCGAGGGGAGCAGGGATGCTCTGGATGCCCTGCCGCAGGTGGGAGCCAAAAACACCTGTCTGTGGTTTGCTCCTTCTGACAACTTCTCCAGGCTCCACTGGGGCTGTGTTTTGGCTATGGCCCGAGTATTGTTTACACTAAAGGCACGTTTTGCCAAATTTTGGAATCCAAGCAACAATACCCACTCCCTTTGCCAGGCTTCATCTCCTGCATTTCCTGCACTTCTGCCCTGGCCAGCCACGAGCTTTCGTTATAGCCTGCACTAACCAAGGTCGCTCTTCCAGCCTGAATTACTAAGCTGTTAGTTACTTTTGAAGCACAGGAATAACACCACAGTCCAACCCACTGCCAGGCGTTTTGCTTTAGGCTACAGAAGTACAAGAGGCACCATGTTTTAATTAAGGAAACCATATCAAATATTCACCACTAAGAATTTGCACACAATAAAAGGAGATCTTATCTCCCGCCCAGCTCCCACACAGAACCTGTATCACGGGGAGATTTACAGGGAAATGTGGCTGTCAATACATCCCTGCAGTGCCTCCGAAAGAGCCCCTGAGCCCCCTCCCCTCCCTTTCACGGCCGCTGCTGATACAATCCTCCTTTGTTCTTGCACAAAGGGTTCTCCCACACCACGGTGGCCCCTCGGAACAAAGGTTCTCCCGGGCACATCAGGGATGAAGGCAGGCTCCCGAAGGGGCTGCATCAGCTGACACAAACATCCCACAAGAAAAACCTTCCTAAGAAACAACAGCAGTTTTTTGGACAGTCCTCAAACTTATGTGCTTTACAGGGTTCCAGGAGAGCCCAGCCAAGATCATGCCTTACCCTACAGTACAAAAAAACCCAAACAAAACCCCAACCAACCCCACACTTGGGCCAAATACCATCGTTTCAAAGGAACACGCACTTAGGAACTTAACTGTACACAAATTTGCATCATTTCAATAAAGGAGAAAAAGAACATTCTGTCTATGCCACAGACTGAAATGTGGGCTGTACCTGTATCACTTATTTTATACACGCAGAATAAGCTATTAGAGTAAAAAGTGCCGCCCATAAGCATATAATTAAGTTTAATTAGGACTGTAACAACAAAATCATTTTGGCAAAAAGTTACCAAGATCCTGACCAGAGATAAATCTGAGTTCCAAACCAGCTTGTGTAGTTACTTGATAAAGCAACCAATTCAGAGAGTTGAAAACACTCCTCACTTTTCCACTCTGCAGGTTTCTCAGCTTGGCGTATCACTTTCACAATAAGCAAAATTCCTGCAGGTTCAGCCCTGAGCCTGACAAATTCATTCCAAAAGGTAAAACAATCAGTGCTTCACTCCCTAAGAAAAGAGATGCTACTCCAGCGTGTCAGGAATCCACCTGCTTCGTATCTGGATAAAGTAATTAATCTGGAAGTTGAGCAAGGAGTCCATTATGTGGTGTGCAGAAACACAGCAGCTTGAGAGAACTGTATCTTCTATTTTAGCTGATTCATTTCCATTAAACCTGTCAGTTACTTTATTTTAGTGCTTTGAGTACTGTGTTCCATGAGAGACACTTTTCCAAAGAGCTTTGATTAGTGGTACAGAGCTGTACTTTACCAGAGAGTTATTAATGGAAAGAAACAGATACTGCTCAAGTTATTAATGGAAGTAAACTGGTATTGCTTGTTATTAATAGAAGTAAGCTGACATTGATCAAAGTTTGATGCAAAAATAAGTTAACTTACATATTCACGTGTGCATGTATGAATAAACAGTGCAGATATAGACAGATGAGATGAACAAATATTGATTCTTTTTGTTATCAGAAAGTGGGTAAACTCCTCACAAGGAAAGTTTCATTCTATGCATGTTTTATGAAGTTATTTGATTCCAAAAGTTGTGGAAATGAATGTGTAAGATATCCTGAATGCAGCAGAGGATACATATGCCCTGCCCAGGCTGGGAGAGATGCTTCTCACGGCAAGAGGCTCAACACCAAGAACTACATCTGAACCCCATGTCTCACCGCACTCTGCAGTTTCCCCTCTCTCACAGAAAAACCCCATGCCTGAGTGCACTGTGCAGAGAAGCAGGGAATTCCCTCCTTCAGGGAATCACAGCACGTGTTACCAGCAGCTGCAGGCTGAGCCGCACTGAGCCAAACATTCTCAGCTCCGGCATGGAACTGTTTCGGACAGCAGCAGCACAACCCAACTATTGATGGGCACTTTAACCTGGACACTGAGCAGTGCGAAGAGGGTACAAGCACACGGGCACTGGGCACTGCCAGGAAGGAGTCTGAGCCCTGGGACAGCTCCCGGAGCAGGCAGGCACACCGAGTGAATCCACAGGCTGGGACTGCTGATCGCTCCTCTTCTCACCTGCCCTCTCCCCTGCTTGTTCCCGACCCAGACTCCATCAGACACCCTGGATCGTTCCTAACGGCAGGGCAGCTCCTGCAGCACACCAGCACTTCCCTCGGACAAAACCACAGCTCCACTTTCAGCAGCTTCAGAACTTGTACCTACCCAGTGAACATGGAAAGTATGGTTTATAAAAAACTGATTCCTTTCCTTAGCCCCAAATGGTGTATAAAGTGCATGTCCCTGGTAATTAAAGGAAAGTCCAGAAAACACTGAATATTGAGAGAGCTACTGATTTTGGAAGCTTGTGCCCATAAATGACAAATTTTAACATGAAAAATAGTGCAGAGATACCAGGCTCTACAACTGACACAAAGGAAAAGTATAACAAAATAGTAATTAAGAAAAAAGGTAAGAAATGAGAAGAGCAATCCAGAGTCACACAAAGGCCACCCCAAGCGTGTGCATTGATGCTGCACTGGCTCCAGCTACAGCCAGAGCCCTCTGATGAGCTTTAGAGATCTCGGTATGGGAGGAAGGACACACCATCTGGCTGGCACTAAGCAGCAGGAATATAGTCCAGAGAGAAAGGCTGGGCTTTAGTGTGGCAGCTGGGATTGTGGTGGGGGCACGCAGCATCTCTGATGACACCATCTCATGTGGGCAGCTACCTTCCAGTCACTGCAAACAGAAAATAAACACCAAAGGACAAATACTATTTTGAACTTCCCCAGCAGAATCCCGAAGTGGCATTGAGAACCTAAGCAATTTAGCTTCACAACAAACCTTTGTGAAGTGCTGTACATTCAGTTTGAGAACGAGCAAGAGTCACTTGCTCTCCTCGGGAACAGAGCAAGGGCTGCCCAGAGGGGATCGCTGGGCTTTCTCTACAGTTTCTTAGCTCGATAAAGAAATATTCCACATCGAGCTCTACATCACTGCCCAAGGTGCCATCAGCACTCAGCAGCTTGGCAAACACATTGCAGAGCACACAGACACTTCTCCAGGACATGCTCCCCAGAGCCCAGGGCTCAGCCCTGTATTACACTGATATTACAAATAACAGGTACTGGCCAGAGGGAGAGAAGTCATTTGCATTTCTGTTCACACCACAAGACACAACCAGGAAACTTTATGCCCTCACCAACTTCCTTTCCCTGGATCATATTAAAATATGTTGCAGGTTCTCTCCTAGTTAATCAGTAGCCATCAAGAGGAACTTCCCAGTCAATGTTTTTACTTTCTAACCAAAGTGACAACTCTGGTGGAACGACCCTCAAGCTTTCAGAGACCAGTTCTGCACAACATGGGCTGGATTTTTTGAAAACAGTATCCACAAACCAAAGTAGTTCTTGGATGAAAAGCTTAGCCATAGTTAGACCTAAAAAACAAATCTGATGAGATTATAAAACCCTAATATGACAATATTTCATGGGGCATTTACCCATCTGCAGTCTTGGGCTTCTTATTCCACTAAGCCACTAACAGTCACCCAAATATTGCTAAGCATTTAAGCTGGTCTAAATTCATGCAGATTTAGATTTAATTGTCACACAAGCCAGGCTCTAAGGGTTCCACACATCATCTGTGCAAATCTCCACTTTAATCAGCATCAAATATCAACATTCACTCAAAATAACTTGCATAAACGTTGCTAAAGTTACACATATGGGAGCCAGGCAGAACAGGCAAGGCACACAAGATGGAAGTTCCATACTGCTGATGCAAAAAGACATTTTTTCCAACAAATTGATGTCATTTTCATAACTTACAAAACAAAAGTTTTACCTACTTATGGTATAAACTATTTCATTAATGTATGGCTACTCTCCAGAGTTAAAGCATCTTGTATGAAATAAAAAGCTTAAAAAATACCCCCAAAGTTACACACCCTTTTGAATAGCAAATTTTTAACCATAACTATTACCAGCACGGAAAAAACATCAACAATACTTGGCAATAGAAAACAAAACCATCCAGTATGGGATCCTTTTCTTACTTCTCTAGGAAGTGGCCTGGAGGAATAAAAGTGGAGATTTTTGCTTGGTTTATTTTTCTGATAGATGAGTTCCCTACTCAAACGTGCCACGAAGCCAGAACAGCTGTGCTGGCACTACCCTAGCAGCAAAGGTGTTGGGGGTAAGCCAAAACAGGAGCAAGGAAACATCCTGTGGATTTCCCTAGGAGCAACTGGAAACTCTCAGAATCCAGAGCTGTCTAATCAAAGGGAAAAGGTCACAAGAGAATTTGGGATACAGACACTACACTTGCACGCTCTTACACAGATGAGACTTCTCGAAGATATTTAAAAGTTTTTACCAAGTTTAATCAGATATTTTGGCTATTCCCCCAGTAGAGCACACTAAACACATCTTGCATCACTCACCAGATGAAGACAGAAGCTCAGCCCAACCCGGACTGCATCCGCCTTGGGTCCTGCTGGAGGACAAATCCCCAGGATTTGCTCTTTAGGAGCAAGAGGAACAGCTTGGGCTCCCTGCACAGCACCAAGCAGGGTCTGGCACACAAGTTCCCTGGCACCCATCCCTCCCAGGCGGGCAGGACGCCGAGCTGAGCTCCCTGTGCAAAGGACAACTCTACCTGTGCCACCCCGGCCAGCCCACAGCAACCCCTGCTCTTCCCGGGGCTGCTCACTCCCATGGAGCTTTTGTTCCCAGTCATTTCTCCACTCCTTCTGGAAGCCATGAAAAGCATGTGTCAGCACAACTTGCTGCCGAGGAAGGCATTAGAAAGGATTTGAACTGACTCCCCATGGCAACGGACCCTGAAAGGGAATTAGCATTTGCTCCCCATTCCTCGAGAAGCCTAAACGGAATTTGTTTTTCTCCTCTTCAAGGAATTATTTCCAGGAAGGCAGCATGCTGCTGCCTCTGAGGTTCAGATGGCACCTGCCCTGCACACCCTGCTCAGGGTAATGCTCATCCCACCACACATGGGATGGGTCAGTATGAGTGAGGGTCCCTGCATGTTTTCCTCACACAAATTTCCAGTGCTCTGCACACCTTACTGCTGCCTCCACCAGCTCTCTGTACACCCATTCACCAATCCAAATCAATTTGGGTTCGCTGCACAGAGGGTTTCAAACTGCAAGTGAATGCAGGAGTCTTTCGGTAAAGGAAAATTTAAAACATAGAGAGACAACTCACCATGTGAAAAACTGTGAAGACAAAAATAAGATGCCTGGAAAGGACTTGTGCCAGTAAAGCCAGGCACAGACAGGGATGACCTGCACCTTGTGTACTTGGTCTCTCATCAATGGGTGTGTGGTTCCCCCAAGGAGTGTGCATTTCACACCACAAGACCCTCTGTGCTGGACATCAATTAACATGGTGGATAATTGATAACATTCTCCCTTTATTTTCACCTATAGGCAGAACAAAGACCAAGCAAAGAAGGAGAAGCTCGTTGAGGCTCAGCACTGCCTGGTGTGACCCATCCCATCCCATGTCCTGTATTCCATCTCAGCCACACGCTGGGTCACGCTCAGCGTGCAAAGGAACAGGAACTCCGTGTCAGCTCCAATAAATCACATCTGCCACGGAGCACAGACTGCTCTGCACCACAGCCTGTCTCCACCTGAAGCTTCTTGCAAGTAGCCTTGAGTTACTTCAGGCTGAGGAGACTCACATGGGCGCCTCATGCCAAGAACTGAAACACGCACGGCCAAATGCCCTTGGAGTGGTTTTACATCCTTCAGTGGCTGACTGAGCCTCCACCAGGGCACGTGGCATCCTCAGCTCCCTGTCCCTGGCTTTTTCTAGCCCTTCAACAGGTGTCTGCTCCAAACTCTGCCCACCTCTCCCTGCACATCCACTGACCCCCAGGGAACCTTTGTAAGAGCCCATCTGCAGTGTCAGATACTTCCTCACATTGTGGATCCCCCAACCTGCTTCCCATCGCTCAGATCTGTGCTCCACATCACTCCCAGCCACCCAAGTACAACAGACAGTCCTTCTGTAGTGTCAGATGAGCAGCAAAAGGCTCCGAAATCAGGGAAGCTCGAATCTCTGGAGTAACAACCCTGCCCTCAGCGACCACTGAGATTGGAAGAAGAAAGCCACCTTTGCTACAGAAAACAGTTCCAGTTCTGTAAAATAAACAAGCAAGGAGGAAAACAAACCCAAACGAGTACACAAGAACACACAGCTCCCTCCTGGCCCTTAGATCAGTCTGGCACCAGCAGACCCCTGCAGGGCTCCATAAAAGCACCTTCTGCTCGTGGGCTGGGGAGCAAAGCCAGATTTCTCCCTGGCACAGGCCAGACCCAGAGGTTCAAACCAATGAATCCACTGCCCAGGGAACCCCACTTTGCTGGTCAGTGGCTCTAACACCCTCCTGGTAATGACCACGACTGCTCAGAACATGCTCTGCAGCCCACTGTGCCACGAGGAAAATGCCATCAAACTGCTTGTACAGCACCCTCACTTCAACGCAGTCAAGTGCATTTGAAGCACTCATCGAAGGAGTTTCTGTAAGACCCTCCAAGGCAATTAGGCATGACAGTCTTAGCTGCTCTGAAGGCACAGGCAGAAAATGCTGTCCTGCTGCAGATAATACAGCAGGTCTCCAGCAAACCTGGAGACAGACATTTGCTTTCCCAGTTTGGAAAGTTTGATTTTGTTAACACTCAGCCTTGTTTAAACTTATAAAAAAGAGCAAACAAACAAAACAAATCTCTACACCACCACACTACCCCATGTGGCTGTGACCTGGCTGTGCCACCAACGTTATCAATTTAAATTTAATTGGATCTTGGGTGACACCTTAAAAAAAACTCAGCTTATTCAGATTTCATTAAAGGAAAACTGTTCAATTTATAGAAAGATTACTTTGTAGAGCCAACAAAAACACACAGTTTAGGCTTTTTAAAGCCTTTCCCAGAAATAAGGGGAAGCTAAATATTGAACAGAGGATTAATTTTCATTGTGTATTTTGATGCTCATGAAACTGTTTTACTGTCATGGGTATTTCTTGACAGTGTTTTAAATTACAGATCAGCTCATGCAAAACTGGGAGCTGTTAATAGCGGGTGGCCTCTCCTTTGCTTTTATGGAGTGAAAATTTTATTCTCCTTCTCAAATACCGGTGATTTTGATCAAAGTCATGGCGGGACACCCGCCCCAACGGCTGAAAGGACAGCAGCATTAAATCAATTCCCTAGGCAACCTCCCAAGCCGAGCCCCTATTGTTAAAATAATGAGTTGTGCACCACTTGATCCCAACCCACCAGCTGATCCCCATTTTTACAGACAATACCTAGCACAGAACCAGAAAGCACCCGTGAACAGATCATTCCTCACAAATCGTGCATCTTCAGCTGATAAAACTTAACATTTCTTTCTGTAACAGCCCCCGGTCGTTTTTTAAATGTAGGAAAAAAGCATCCTTTAGAGTTAAAAACAAGTTTTATAAAAGTACCACTCTCACTTATTCCAGGGAGCTGATGCTTAAAGAACCAGGAAGATTTCTAATAGCATGCATGCACTCTGCTGTCTCTCACCTCCCAAAAAGCCTGGATTTTCTTTCCATATCCCACATAATCTTTAACTCAGGTGCCTCACTGCAGGGTTAAACCCTGCCTCTCTTTTCAGTAGTTACCTGCAATTATTCTTTCACATTTCAGAACAAACACCTTAAATTTTCTTTCATTTCCTTTAAGTTTTGCAACCTGTGGGCCAGAAGTTCCAAGGACAAGTAAATCAGGAGGGCCCCCTGAAAACAGGCAAACATTGTGTTTTATAACTCAGGAGTTAAAGCACACTTTAAACAAAGAGCCTATGACTGGTCCATCAGATAAGGTTTATATCTTTCTCCCTGGAATTTAATAACACTTCTTCTAGAACACTTTTCGGCCAGCTGGAGTTGAAGTTCCCAGAATTGCACAGAGTAGCTTAATTACAACAAAAAGCGCACGGAGTTTTATTCCCACCTCATTGTACTCACCTCCTTTTTTTTTTTTTTAATGGTTTCTGGAGTAGGCAATTAGAAATAAGGTATTTTTAGGGAGGACTCAATCCAGCAAGAGGTTTGATTCTTCTTAACCCCCACCTACCCCAGCACCTTCCAGGTAGGGACAGGCGTGCTCCCACCCTGCGGCACTCCTGGCTGCTGTCCTGCGCTCCTCAGGGGGGTCGGGATTTTCCGCTAAGCCTCATTTAACACGGGCTGGGCTCGGTCTAGGGCCAGCCCAGCGGCTGCAGCTCGCTCGGGTTTCACTCACCGCAGCCCAGGTGCTGCCCTGGCACAGCCGCGGGGCAGAGCCGCCCCGGCACATGGCGAACGCGGGGCTGGCCGCGGGACCCAGCGCATCCCGGCCACCCTTTCTGCATCCCGCACAACAACCGCGGCCGGAGCCCCGGAGCGGCTCCTTCCACAGCGAGCGACCGGGGCGAGCGGAGCCCCCCGGGCCGCTCGTAAAACTGGCCGGAAAAAGTTACACCGTGCAAACCCTCACCACAACTTTCGGCCGCAAACAGCAGGAGAAACCAGCATCAAGCGCAAGCGAAAGCCCAGCGGAGGCTCGCAGGGACGCAGCCCCGTCCTGCCGCAGGAGCGCCCACGGGGCTGGGGGGTCCCGTCCGCCCTCACTCACCGCAGCCGCCGGGCTGGCTCGGTGCGGTGCGGGGCTGGCTCGGTGCGGTGCGGTGCGGTGCGGTGCGGTGCGGTGCGGTGCGGTGCGGTGCGGTGCGGTGCGGTGCGGTGCGGTGCGGTGCGGTGCGGTGCGGTGCGGTGCGGTGCGGTCCCTCGCCGCCACAGCCACACGCGCGGCCCCAGCC
>VZRF01008544.1:11548-30613 GCA_013396875.1 Vireo altiloquus
GGACCGAGCCCCCGCCCGCCCCGCTCCCCGAGCACTGACCGGGACCGAGCCCCCGCCCGCCCCGCTCCCCTCAGCACTGACCGGGACCGAGCCCTCGCCCGCCCCGGCAGCGTCTCCTCCCGGCGGGACTCACCGAGCTCGCCGGGCCGAGCAGTGGGGAGCGGTGCCGGGAGGGAGAAGCGGAGGAGCGCGGCGCCCCTCGGGGCGGCCCCTCGCCCGGCGGGTGCCATGGAGACCCCCGGCCCTCCCTTCCCACACCTTCCGCTAGCCCAAACTGCTCCAAGCCCCGTCCGACCTGGGCTTGGGCACTGCCAGGGATGGGGGAGCCGCAGCTTCTCTGGGCACCCTGTGCCAGAGCTTCACCACCCTCCGAGTAAAACAATTCTTTCTTAAATCCAGTCTAACCCGATCTCCCTTCAGTTAAAGCCATTTCCCGTTCTCCTATGACAATAGACCTGCTCAGAAGTTTGTTCCCAAGGGATGCAAAGCACAGCCCCGTGCCCACGCTGCCGGCGGGCTCCGAGGGGCCGGGGATGTTTATTGCCATTTGCCTGACATGCCACACCAGCAATAAAAAGTCTGTGCAGTGTCGGAGGTATTTTTCTTGGGCCATTTGGAGGCCGGGTCCCTCCTTTCACGCCCTGTGATCTTTTGAAGATGTCGCATCGCTCACGTGGGGTTCAGAGTTGCAGGGGCAAAGGCAAAGAGCTGAACAGTTTAGTTCTTGTCTTTATTCAGAGAGCTGCCTCCTCTGTTGGAAATCCTCTGCTGGGCATTGCTGCGGGTGAAGGGAGCTCCCGAGAGGCAGCGTGGGGGTTTTATGTAATGGAGCAAATGCTGCTTCTCCCAGCCGGCTCAGCTGGGGTCTGCACAGATATTTGTCTCTGCTCCTCTTACTTTCCAACAGCCAGGCCTCCCACAGAGACAGGATCTGCAACCTCTCAAGCCCTGCACAGATGGAAAGCACAGCTTTGAACTGAATTGGGCTTTTTCTGAGGGGGGAGGGTGTGCTGGTGGGTTGGTTGGTTAGGTTTTTTTTTTAAGATAAGCCCTGCATGATAAGGAAAACAGCATTAACAAACAATTACAGGACCTGACCCTCAAGAAATCATTTGTCACTGCAACCCCAAATCCATGTGAGGGAACAACACACTCGGTTTACATTCGCCCACACCTCACCTCTGCTTGCTAGAAATGTAGCATGTGGCTTCCTGAGAGTTTTCTCTCAGCTTTACAGTAGATTTTTGTGATAAATCCTCCTGTGACTCATCTGCAGAACAGAAGTGTGAAGTCCAGAATTATATTTAATTATTACAGAAAATAAATCGTGAGCGTTTGGTTATGCCCAGCTTGGAAAAGGCTCCTCCTACTTCCCAGACGTAGGAACAGAAACACCTATAAACCCGCAGGAGAAGTGGATTATTGCTGAGCCTGAATGTGTACTTTGGGGTTCAAACCGAGCTTTGAAGTTTGCTCTGGAGGGTGCCATGGCCGATCCCAAATCCCTGACTGACTGATGAGTTTCATGTCCAAGAACCACACTGGTGGCTGGCCCAGCCCTTTGCTGTCTTATGCATAAACCCAGAATGCCACATATTTTATTTTTCACTTTCAAGCAGGCACAGACACCTGGTTTGCTGCCCAGAGCTGCCTCCCCTCTCCCCCACACTGAGTTCCAACACACTGCAGGTGTTTCATGGCTCGCTGCTCCCTAGCACCAGCCTCGCCCTGGGAGGACCAGGAACAAAAGGAGTAAAGAACCACTAACGTCTATTCTTGCTCAAGGAAACTGCATTTTTGGGGGGATCTCAGGAGTCACAACTTTGCCCTGAAGTCAGCAGAGAAAATGCTGATGTAGCAACTAATTCCCAGACAAGCAGGGCTCAATTATTAAGGTTTTTTTGTACCACACTCTTCTCCCCTGTGTTTTCACTGGAAAGCAATCACAGAAAAAGAAAGAAAATCTGTAAAATTCTTCACTTTAAATAAATATTGGGACTGTGGGAGGTTAAACAAGGGTCAAGGGCTTGGTATATAAAACGTGTAACAATGTACTTAAGAAATTCAATCTTTATTCTGAGAATATTAACAACATAAATAGTAATACACTCATATACTTCACACGTGTATCAAAAATAAAGCAAGAATTTAAGTTCTTAGCACTGTCTGATCCTCCTTGTCAAATCTCATGTAAAGTTTTATATTCATCTAATTTTAGATACTTCCAGAAACATCAGAAAGAAACAACATAGGTTCTTGCTCTTCAAATGAAAGTTGTCTTTGAATAATTATTCTTTGATACACCAAGTGATTTTTTTCCCCTGAGGAACTTTAGTTATTACAACCTTGTAACAAATCACCTTTTACATCACTAACAATGCAACCCATTATTCAAGATGAATGAGTTTTAAACCACAAATTACACAAAGAAAGTAGCATAAGAACAGAATCAAACAACAAGTTTGTGTGTAAACCCATCCCGTGAGCTTTGTCAAGGCCTGACGTGGTGTTTGTCCAGTGTGGGCTCGGCAGCAGCAGTGGCACATTGGAGAGGTGTGAAGGGACACTGCACCTGCAGCACTGACCCTGCTGCCCTGCCTGGCCAGCACAGCTCGGAGGGGTTCAGCAGCTGGGAAACTGAACAACTCATTTAGGACATCACTGTGGAGTCTGGTATCAGAACGTTTTCACTGCTGGCCTGCACACTGCTACTGAACTTCAATCCCGTGTGGGTTTGACATGGGATGGATTCCATATAACCCATGAACTGGGGGTGTGTATTCTGTGTAACCCATTAACTGTGGGGTTTGTGTGCCAGACAGGGACCCTCAGCATCACAGCACTGTGTGTGATCACAAACATACACAAATCCCACAACTTGGGGAACTGCATTCCCCACCTTTTTACCTCTCAGTGGAGCTTCTGACCCAGCTCACAAACTGTTTCAGCCTCTGCAGGAATTTATTGCTGCTTACATGCTCCTGGATTCTTTCAGAGTAGCTTTGGTCCTTCCATATGCCTTTATTTTTCTTCACAGCCTTTAGCTCTGCCCGGAGGAGCCGTTTGTGCAGTTTCCAGTAGAGGCGGGAGTGGTGAGGCAGCCCCTCAATCCGGGCTGCTCTGCCCAGCCCTTGCCTCAAGAGCTCTTCGTTCAAGCACATGCTGAGAAATCCACCCTATAAAAACCACAATAAATAGATATTCACCATTGAAACAGGGTTATTTGGGGTTTGGTGTGAACTCCCTCAGAGGTACAAGCTTTACTTGTGGCTAAACCCATGCTTTGGCAGAAGAAGTTAAAAGTGAAGAGGAATCCACGTGACTTAAAATCCAACTCCAGTGAGAGGGTGGGCAGGCCCTGGCACAGGGTGCCCAGAGCAGCTGGGGCTGCCCCTGGATCCCTGGCAGTGCCCAAGGCCAGGCTGGACATTGGGGCTGGGAGCAGCCTGGGACAGTGGGAGGTGTCCCTGCCATGGCAGGGGTGGCACTGGATGGGCTTTAAGTCCTTTTCAACCCAAACCATGCTGTGATTCTATAATACAAGGCATTTGTGAGGAACATTGGATGACCCAAACACTAGGCTAACGCGAGATACAGGATGCCTTTTTGGCACTGGCAGAGAAACACATTCCTGTCATGAATCAGTCTGAAAAACTACTGCTCCTGCAATCAGATTTGCAAATGCAACATTTAAAATTCACACCAAGGAAGATAAATCATAAATAATAACATTTGTTAAATGTACTGAGATAATTGTGTGACTACAGTCACATTTAAAACTGCAGATGAGAGCCAGTTTTTGTGTCTCTCTTTACCTTATGGACTAAAACAAGGCACTCCAGGGCCGAGCTGTCCCTCCCCAGGAGCTGGAACCACAGGGGCTGTTTGGGGAGCAGCTCCTGCTGCAGCCAGGCTGTGCCACCCGGAGCCAGCTCCACCCCGGCCAGGCGGATCAGCAGGAGCCCCTCCGGCTGCCCTGCAAGGGAAAGGGACAAATCTGGTGCTGGGGAAAGCTCATGCTTTGCACACACCCTCTGTACAACCAGAGCTTGTTGGTTACGAAAAAACAACTAATCAATTCCTAACCAAACCAGCTGTTGGTTAGGAATTGATTCCCGTGGACTAAAAGAATCTCCTTTAGTTCCTCAAAGCAATCAGGAATTTGGTATCATCTCTTCTTCAGGAAAAAAAAATTCAATACTGCGTAATTGAAAATCAGTTTTGGTTTATTTTGCATGCAAAGAAAAAGATCTGCTCCCACTCTCAGTCACTCTCCTTTATCCATAGGGGTGGAAGCATCAGCACCTGGTGGTGTTTGCAAAGCCAGTGTGAGAGTCAGAGGTGATGGACAGTTTGTTTCTGACAGCAAAACTGTCCCCAAAAACTGGTGTCTGCACATAAAAACACAACCCCAACAGAGGCTTTTTGCCAGGAATGAGATGAGCTGTGCAAGCAGAAGCACTGCCTGAGTGCTCACTTCTGCTGCTGGAAAATATCCCCATAAGGATTAACACAAACACTGTAGTTACAAACTCTCTGTATGGGTCTCCTCTCTCCTCCTCATGTCTTTTATTCCCCTGTAAAGCATGGAAAGACCAAAAGGCAGAGCTAGAAATTTGCCTCAGCTCTTCCTCTCAAGCTTGCAGCCACTCTAAGAGCAACACATTTCATTTCTGCGCTTGCACTTCACTCTCTTTTCCTCATTACTTACATTTTCTCTGGATGGCTGTGATGAAAGGAATGCTGATGGGAATGTGCTCAACTTCCAGGCCCTTCTCTGTGATGTGATGTAATTTCCCTCTCAATTTCACATTCTTTTCTACGAACTCCACAGGTATATCCAAAGGATTTGTGAACTTTGTTGTCTATTGATGGAAGGAAGAGCAAGAAAAAATCTTAAGAAAAAATGTAGAGCGGTTACAGCCACACTAAATCCAATCTCCTAAAACAGTTTGGGAACGTACACCTCTATTATTAGACACCAGGGGTAAGAAAATATAGATATATATTTAACAGTGATCAGTTGCAGAAGCTGTGCCAGCCTCCCCAGACTTGCCATGTTCCCTGTTTTACAGGACTTGCAACATCGGCATGGACATAAAAACCAGGTTTAGAGAAAGAACAGAAACTGCCATTTTTCGAGCCACGCCTATTAAAGTTCACTTGATTCCCTGTGAAAAGAGTGTTTTAGAAGCAGCCTGAATGGGGCTGGGATAGGGGTGAAAGGAAGCCAAAGGACAGACACGCTGAAAACAAAGGCGGAGCAGGGAGGGCAGAAACAACCCCGCCTTTGATGCGGGAGGAAACGAGGAGAGGGACAAAGGCAGGTGAACAGCTTTGAGAAGATCACAAGATTAAATTTGATACTACAGCCTGGGAGAATCCAAAGGGGACGGTTATGTGATCGCACAGGAAAACCAAGCTGAGCAGCAGCAAAGACTTGGGGCCTGGCACAGGAACGGAACAGCCACAGGTTTGGAGTGAGGGAGAACAGGCGAGACCCCAAAAAATTAGGACCCTGAAATTTAAGACACTGAGGTCTCACTGTAAGAGGCCTTAGCAGAGCACTGACCTACTTCCACACAGCTGTGAAACCCACTGACCACTGATGTACAACTGCTGGGAAACAAACCCACCCAAACACCACAACGAAAGATGTGTCTCCTGTGTGTTATTTATTCAGCAAACCTCCCCCTCTGCGGTCCATAGGGCCTCCCACTAGGAACACAAGAATGTGGGACCTTGCAGGCAGGAAGCCAGAAGGACTTTAAGCACAAGAAGCTGTTCAAATCTGATCTCATTTAAAGCTCTGAAAGCTCCACCTGCCAGGTTAACGCCCTCACAGGTCCTTGGGTTAAAACCAAACAAACAAAAAATAGAGAAAAATAATTCTGGCAACATTGGTAGTTCAGGTTTTCCGGCAGGATTTTAAAGGAAAAGCTCCACACAAATGTTCTCTTGTAGCATTTGGAATTGTGCAGGGGGAAGATGAGGCTAACTGTGATTTTTTAAGCAGCTGGAATCCTGTGGGAGCACGGTGGCTCCTGCCAGTGGAGGTTCAGCTTTTCCAGGAGTGAGCAGTGTGGTGTTAGTGCGGTGTGACCTGACCACCCCGGGAGTGAGGGAAGATTTGGGTGACGTTTAAAACCATTCAGAAGCAGTTCTGTGTGTGGAAGGACAGAGAATACACAAGGAAACCTCCTATTTCAGGCGTGTTTGGAGAAGTCAGGGTGATCGAGCTGCACAGCGGGTCAGGGGAAACCCTCTGAGAGGCTTTAGGAATAGGCAAACACAAGGAACCCGTGGAGATGCCACAAGACACTGATATCGAGCCCCTCAAGATCTGAATGCAACTTTGCTGGTGTTTTTCAGTTGTTAATCAGTAGCTGTTGCAGGACCGTTATGATTAAGCAATCGCATTGTGAACCTTGCACGCTTGGCTAATCTTTTGTTTTAAGGAAAAGGGAAGACAATGCCAAGATGAATGGGCTGTCCGGGCGGCAGCCACCAGGAGGGGAGGCAGCAGCGCTGGCTGAGCCCTCCCTGGGGAAAGGCAATTCCAGCAGGGCGACCACTGACCACTGACCCACTGACCACCCAGGCCTAAGGGACCCCGTGCTCACACGGAGAGAAGGACTGATTCACATGGAAACCAGAGATACAACTAACACACCGGGGGTTGAGTACGAATTGATAGAAGAGATATGTAATTTGTAAGCAGTGAATGCTGATGCTTTGTTAATTATATAAACAATGTTAAGTACTGAGGAGTGGGGAGCTTGCTTTGCGCAAACCAGAACCAAACACAGGAATGCTTTGGCCATGCCGGCAGGAACAGCCCGCAGGAGGGACAAACACGGGGGATGAGGCAGGGCAGGCCCGGCCCGGCCCCCTCCGCCCACGGGCCCGAGCGGCCGTGCCGGGCTCCCCCTGCATTCCCCGGTTCTGAGCGGCCGTGCCGGGCTCCCCCTGCATTCCCCGGTTCTGAGCGGCCGTGCCGGGCTCCCCCTGCATCCCCCGGTTCCGACAGGCCGTGCCGGGCTCCCCCTGCATCCCCCGGTTCCGACAGGCCGTGCTGGGCTCCCCCTCATCCCCCGGCCCCGGCCCCGCACTCACCACCCGGAGGCTCCGCGCCAGCAGCAGCACCCCTGCCACGGCCGCGCCGGCGATCAGGCCCTGCGGAGGAGAACGGCGCTCAGCGGGGCCCAGCCCGGCCCAGCGGCGCCCCCGGCCCCGTTCCCACCCAGCCCCGTTCCCGCCCGGCCCCGGTACCCGAATCAGCCCCAGGTGCGCGTCCGCCCACTCGGAGAGCCGGGCCAGGGCCAGCGCCGCTCGCTCGGAGCCGCTCCCGCCCCGCTCCGGCATCGCCGCGTCCCGAGCGCCCCCGCGGGAGCCTGGGAGCAGCGCCCGGAGCCACGGAGCCGCACCGGCCCCGAGCAGCCCCGCCCGGGACACTGCCAGGGATCCAGGGGCAGCCACAGCTGCGCTGGGCACCCTGTGCCAGGGCCTGCCCACCCTCCCAGCCAGGAATTCCTTCCCAACATCCCACCCATCCCTGCCCTCTGGCACTGGGAAGCCATTCCCTGTGTCCTGTCCCTCCATGCCTTGTCCCCAGTCCCTCTCCAGCTCTCCTGGAGCTCCTTTAGGCCCTGCAAGGGGCTCTGAGCTCTCCCTGGAGCCTTCTCCTTTGCAGGCTGAACTCTGCATCGAGCTCCTCAAACCTGTACTATTCCTCCTCCGACCCTTCAGATGCTCCTTTCTTCTTGACATTTTAAATTTGTTTGGCTTGTTATTCTTGTTGGTTTGGGTTTTTTTTGGTTTTGTTTTTTAAAGATGTTTTAAGTTTGCAATAATTCTGTTAAAAATCACTTTCAAACAGAGGTGGTAGGAAAAAAGTAGCAAGATCAAAATTTTATGGGTTCTCTTCAGCAGCCTGCTAAGGGGCTGGCACAGCAGTAACATTTCCAACTTACAAAATAGTTACTTAAATTAAAAGCACTAATCCATCACTTGTTTCACCAGCTTGAAAAAGGACACATTTATTTCAGGTAACATATCTCTTCCTACCGATTTGAAGTTTATGTGTAATTTAATCCAGTTATTGATGAGCAATCCTCAACCCATCTTTATTAGTGACAAGTTTCACTGGTACCATCAGAAATAGTGAACCAAAATTGCAAAGTGAAAGCCAACTCATACATCTGCAAATTTCAATTCTCAGCTTTTGCATTTGAAGTTTTTCCTCACAATCAGAAAAGGTAAAACAACTCCTCGAGTTATGGACGAGATGCGATGAAATAAGCGGCCTGTGGTTCCAGTGAGGATACAGAACTGAAGTGCCTCACAGAGTTAGTGCAGCAGAGATGGGACAGGGACTGAAAGGTGCAGCCATAAATCTGATGTATTCTTATGCTGATTTTGTGATTATGCAGAGGGGAAATTGGAAGACTTTCAGCTTGGGCAGTAAAACCTGCGTGTTTTGCTGTGCATGAAACAAACTGTGAGGTATGTCCCCCAAGGGAGAGGACAGAGCAGGAGGTGGTGTCCAGGGAAGCACGAGGTCACAGCATCCTCTTCCAGACCCCTCCTTACTCCTGATGCCAAGGAGACCCTTTGTACACCCACCCACACCCTGAGTCACTCCAAAGCTGGTATTGGGTCACTTTTCCCCCAAAACACACAGTAACAGAAGATCCCAACCTCCCCCCCGGCCCAATCCTTTAAATATTGACAAGAAACATGGCAGAGAATCTCGTGCACCTTTCCAAGGGATGTTTAATAGTTTTCCTTTTTAATAGCAATGTTCCACATACACCCAGCGGGGTCCGAGTGCCTCTCCAGCACCTGTGGGTCCCTAAGGCACTCAGGAGGGAGCTCAGTGGGAGAAATCCAACGGGAATGTTTCCACCACACGGCACCAGCAGTGAAGTCTGCAGCAGCTCTGCCCCAGGACTGCGCCCATTTGATTTGTGTGAGGGCCAGTCCTGCACCAGCTCACTGGGAATTTGGCAACTTTGTCATCACCACCTCACTCTTCTCACCCCCAACTGGGGGAAGTCTCCCTGTTCCCACTACTTTTGAGAATGAATATTCAAATTTTAGTAATACAGTTTGGAAAACCAATGGATTGGTTTTCCTCTACCAACTCACCCTTCCAAAGGCCCACATGCCCTCCCTTGGGAAGCACCTCCAGTTCCAGCTGCAGGACTCAAGGCTCAGAGGATTGTGCGTTACTCCAGTCCTACCTTACAGCATTTTGCCGTCAAGAAAGTACCTTGAACGTAAATCAAACTGCCTTGAAACAGCGGAAATAAATTAAACAAATGTAATTTGTTTATAAAAATATTTTCTTATAAATCTTTAAAGCTTATAAAAGCCAGAAAATACATTTAAAAGAATCTCCAGAACATTTCATCCTTTGAGGTGTTACAGTTCAGAACGTGAGAAGAAGCAAAGCCCACAGACATCTCACACTGATCTTCCCACAAGGAATTCCACAGTACCACGCTTAACCTCCAAGTCAGAATGCCCTGGGCATCCTTCCCCAGGGCAGCTGCCCTGTCAGACCATTTCTGTGTGAAAATAAAAGCTGGCACTCAGCTGGCAATGCTGCTGCCTCGACAGCCACGGCACGAGGAGCTGTTCCAGAGGTGCCCTCTGGAATCAGCAGCTCTGGAGTCAGGGATAAGCAGGGAGCACTGAGGTGCTGCTTTAGGCATTCCTTTCTGAACTGACCCTGTGCTCTGGGGAGGGCAGTGGTGCCACACACAGCCCTGCCAGGGCCACATGGATCTCCCCGCGTGGCACAGAAACACCGAGATTTGGGGTGCCGATTATGGGATACGTCTTTGTAATAAAACTAAAACCACCTTGCTGGTCCATCCAACACCTAAGTGCATCAATTGCTCCTCTTGCACTTCCAGGAAGACTGTCCTTCGTCCTGCAGCTTTTTGAATTTTGGTCCAAGGAAGAACCACCAGGCGAAGCCCAGGATGACGCAGATGAAGGACTCCACGTAGTACCCATCCAGGGTGGTCACGCAGGAACCCCCAGCTCCTGTGCACAGCTGCAACACAGCACAGGTTACTGCACTGAGCACTTCAGCACTCCAGAGCTGCTGGGCTCTCCTTGCTCTTGGTCACCACTAAATGAAGTTGTTTACTCTTTGTTGTTTCCTATGCAGTCGGTCAGAGAGGCTTTTGAGCTTATCAGCAGAATGAAAAGTAACAAAATAACAAACCCAATCTAAAAGGGCAAACTCCAGAAAACAGAAACCACCCCACTGTCTATGCTGGCCTGCAGGTGCAACTGCTGGTCCCAATCTCACACAGAAAGATGATTTTTTTTTCCTAGCCACCCCTGTTGTGGACTCCCCAGACATGGAAGTGCCCAAGGCCAGGCTGGACACTGGGGCCTGGAGCAGCCTGGGACAGTGGAAGGTGTCCCTGCCATGGCAGGGGGTGGCACTGGTTGAGCTTTAAGGTCCTTCCAACCCAAACCATTCCAGGATTTGGAATGTCACCACCCATGTGGTTCATGCCCAGGACGGTTTTGAATTGGAAGACAAACCCAAAGCATTCAAAGGATGAGTGTACAGCACGGGATTGTTTCTGCTATTGTTTGGCTCTCAACACTGCTCTAATCCCAGGATTAATCAATCCTCTGAGCTGAAGCCCTGCCAGCATTTTCATTATTCTGAGACATGCCAAAATCAGATTAGGAATAAAGGGAGTGGTGGTGGTGGTGGAATGTCACCAACTGGGAGGATGTGAGAAAGATCAGAGGAGTGAGGTGAAGGAGGAAGGACTCAAGTTCAGAAGAGGCTGAGACACAGGGAACCTAATTAGTGACAAGCTAATGAGAGAGAGGCTGAAAAAGAACCCGCTGCAGAAGCAGTTTCCCCTCTGCAGCAGCAAAAACTGCAACTCCACTTCAGACAAGTCATGCTGGAGCCCAGAACACTTTGTTCATTTAGAGAACCTCCACGTCCTAGAGCATCCTGGCATTCAAGAGTGAAATAGATCTCAGTCATGAGCACAGGGAAAAAAACCCCAAACATTTCCACTCTTCAGCCATGTCAAATGCCTCATTTGCTGTGAGGAGGTGAATTTGAGACGTTTTCCCAGCAGTTCTGTGTCCTGTTGTTTGACCTGTGTACAGCAAGTTCTTTGTTCTCTTCCACAGGGCTCCCAGAACTGGGCAGGCAGCCAGTCCCACTCGATTTCATGGGGGAAGTGGACACCAAAGTCAGAGAGCAGAGCAGCATCTCGGAGAAGGTATCAAGGCAGGCAGGTAAGAAGCCTCCAGAGAGACAGGAAGAAGGAAAACCTACCACAGAAACGGAGAGCCCTGGGGGACAGAGAGCCTGCTAAGGACAGAGCCCCTGGCTGCACAACTCACAATCTTCCCTACAGCCTCCTCACTCTGCATGGAATGTGGCACCAGTCTGGTGCTTCTAGCCCAGCTCAGCACAGGAAGAAAGTGCCAACTACTCTGCAGCTGCAAACCCTTGGGGAGGGGTTGGTTATTCAGAGCGTGCAGGTACTAACAGACTGGATTCTATCAGACAGGAAAATGAACTCCATCAGTGGGAATTTTTAAGCACAAGCTACCCATTGTGAAGGTTTCCAAAGGTAAGAAAATACTGCAAGAAGCAATTTAATTGAGACATTGAGCAGAGACCCCCCCAAGCCTCACCTCTGCGTCCGCTGCAGTGGCACAGGTGTGGCCCTGGGCCCCGGCACACTCCTTCACCGTGAGGGGATCCACCAGCCACAGGGCCACCGTGGAGGGCCAGTTCCCCCCCAGGTTGGACACGGTGTTGAGCAGGGTCATGTAGGTGCCCCCGATGAGAGGGTCGCTGACCTTGGCGTTGAAGGCCATGATGGCCACGTACATGCTGTACAGGGTGATCTGAGGGACAAACACAGGCACAGTGTCCCCACGTGCAGGCACAGCTGGAACCCCCAGCATGAGATCCCCTGAACTCAGCAGCACTGACTGAAAAATCATCCCAAGAGCAGCAGGCCCTCCTGCAGCCTGTCCCTGTGCTCACACGGGGAGTGGCCCTGCTGCTCCTCTCAAGTCATGCTGCAACAGACCCAGCCTCACATGCACTGGCATGACTTGGCTTATCAAACTGAAATACAAACAGTCAGCTAAAATAGCACCTAAACACAACTCTTCTGCATTTAAAATCACCTCTCAAGGCACTGCATACATTTCAGGTCTGATCCAAAGACCACGCTGTACTAGGGGTTTGTTTTCCAAGTCTTTGGATCAGAGCTATTATGATGTTCCTCCAAAAATTGAGCTGTTTTTTCTAGGACCAGGACCACATAACTTTATTTATCTGCACAACCAGCATATCCATCAGCTTGTCAAGCTCAGACACAGTTCTGGGATTTCTCCAGCTCCTCTATGCTTTTGTGCTTCTGGGTCTGAGGAAAAAGAAATCTAGGGAGCTACACCAGACATGGACAACTAAAAGCAGCTCCACAGATGATGTCCAATGGAGCACAGAGTGTAGGGAGGAGTAACACTGGCAAGAGTATTAGAAGTCAATCCAGCCACACAGCACAGGTGAGGCTTGGTGGGATTCCAGTGTGACCCAGGACAAGGCAGGAAACAGCATTTTCCCTCCCCACACAGTGAGTGTTACCTGGTGTAGAGCATAACTCAGCACCACCACAGCGTAGTAGTAGACAGGAAATCCTCCTTCGTGCTTTACTTTAGGAGCCCACCACACCAGAAAAGCAAATTCCAGGCCAAGCAGCAACCTGGAGGGATGAGAAAGAGGATTTGTTATTCCAAGTAATTTTTCCTGTGTCTTTCTTCAACACAAAGCAACTGCTGACCAACCAGAGGGAGTACATTAAAATAGTTTAGATCTGAATAGTTACAACTATTTCTATCTCAGGATTAGATATTAAATATTTGACAAGCAGTGACAAAAGCAGGAGAGCACTGCTCTAATGCTGCTGTATGTGCCTGTCCCAAACACCTCATGCTCTGCTTTCACACAGTGACACTGCATGACTCAGACAGCTCAACTCACTGTGAGAATCCTGACACACTTCTTTGGACCTGGAAGTCAGAGAGTTACACAAGAAACCCTGCAGTGATCTGAACACACAGACTGAGCACACAGAACATGTGTTTCACTACCATGAGGCTTTACCTGTAAGGCATTGCTTTGTAGAAGGTGTTCAGGGGCTGGGGGCCTGCTGTGTATTTGCTGATAACCAGAGGCAAGATGATCTGCAAAGGAACCATTGGGACTGCCAGCAGAGCCAGGTGCTCTTTGGGGACTCCCTCCTCCACCAGTTTGAGTCCAGTTACAGCATCTGCTGCTGAAAACCCAACCTGCAACATCAAGGAGACAAAATAAGCTGAGGGGAACAGGGAGTTTGGCTAGAAATTCAATTTACTCACTATCAAGTAAATTGAGAAATGCGATAGAGGACAAATCACTTCTGCCTCTGATTTGATTTCCAGATTAGTTCTACACTTGCACATTCTTATTGTCATCAGAGCCAAAACTATTCCAAGAACACTGAGTAGCACTGCTGTTGGCATCCACAATGTCCAACAAGGAGCCATGGAAACCCAGCTTGGACAGAGCTAGGGATTCTGAGAATTGTATTGCAGTTAAAAAGAAACATTTTCTGTCCTTTTAACTGCAGGCTACACAGCCTGCTTAAAAATGTACTTTAATAGGACACTGCCACCAAACTTCTCTTCAATGCTTGTGTTAAACACAAAAGCTCACACAAAGCTTTCCTGCTGCACACCCTGCTCAGCACAATGAGATAAGCCATTTTGTGTAAATTTCATGTGAAAATTCACAACTCTGATGACAGCCAACTGCAAAACTAAGTTACATCCCAGGGACTCAGCAGCCTCCCAGACTCTCATGCCAGCATTTAACAATTCTTAAACCTATTTACTTACTTTTGACGTGAGGATCAAGAGACAGAAAGTAAGAACTGCTGGCATCTTGATTATTGAGAAGAGCAGCTTGTATGTGTCAGTGATGCCTTGTGTTTCTTCCTTTGCTGGTATTAGCTCCTGGTTTTCCTTTTTCAAAAAGGCAACCAATGTAGTGGTAACTAAGAAGACAGCTCCCCAGAAAAACAGGAAATCTGGAGGGGAAAAGAAAATAAAATAAAAATTTCTTTGTAGCATCCATGATTGACAGTTGTAAAATATAAACCTAATAATCAAAGTGAAATAGAAACAAGCAGTAAAAGCAAACCACAAGCACAGAGCTACATACAGTGAGTGACACAGCTCTGCCCTCCTCTGAAAGGAGGTGTTTGCTGGAGCTGAGGAGCAGCAGCAAACCAGGTCACCTCCCTGCTGTTTGCTGGGTTATTACCACAGTGAGCACACTGGAGGAGAAACAGAAGCAAAAATGAACGTGTTGAAGGATTACACACACAGCCACTAATGGTTTATAAAGGAGGAAAAAACACATGTCATAGTGAGAAAATGAGGAAGAACCTCTGGAGGCAGAATTCCTTTGCAGCTCCCCAGCTGTCTTACCGTGCAGTCATGGAACCACTCTGTGCCTCAGCTCTACATCCCCATCTAATCTCCCATCTGCAGGAAACAGGGATTTAGGAGCGTGAAGATGGCCTGAGGAAAGTTTTTACGGAGTTGTAAGGAGTTCTCAGTTATGTCCAGCCGAAGTAGAGACTTGCCAGCAATCAAGAGCTCTGTTTTAAGCAGATCTGTATCTGCTAAATCGTGGATGCGAGGGCAGGGAAAAAACACCAAGAGAGTACTTTTTGATTTGGTGAATGGTTAATTCAAGATAATCCTATGCTCTGCCTCTATGACAGAGGCAGGAAAGAACTCAGCAGTGTGCAGAGGGTAGGACAGAAGCCGCCTTTAAATCTTCCTGGTCACAGGCAACTCCAGCAGCCTCTGGGAGACTTGAAAGGCAGCAGGGAGGGCTGGTGAAAGGGCAGGGACAGCGCAAAGGTTCAGTCAATTATCACCTACCTCTCATGCTCAGGAGGAGAGCAGGCTCAGCGAGCATGGAAAATGTGCAAGGACTGCTCGAGGTGTATCCCACCATTCTCAGGGTAACAGAAAAAAAGGCTTTTCAAGCTATTTCTGCTACTTTTTCCTTTCCCAAAACAAACATGACCTCATAACCAACACTGTCAGATTGCTCTCTCTCTCTCTCTCTCAAAGAAAAGGTGCCCTAAACAGCCATTCTCAAGGAAAGATGTATTTTCTGAGAGTCTCACTAATCCCAGCTGCTGGCTACAAAGGACACGGAGGAGCAGTTCTCTAATAATAACCCTGAGCATTATTACTGCAGTGAGAGACACACAGTGCAAGGATGGGGATAGAAATAGCTCTGAGCATCATCACATGAGTGCTCCTGATCAGGCCAGCCCTGTCAGCTGCAGCACAGCACTGCAGGGGCTGCATCAGCAACAAAGCAAAGCAAGAAAAAAAGAAAAAACCCCACCATATATATAGTAGTCCAGACAAAAAAAAAATTGGGTTTTTTGAGGCTGTAGGCAGTTTACACAAAAATACCTTACATTTCCTTTCAAATACAGTGAACTTCACTAACAGGCTACAAGCAAAACAATTTTGAAATCATAGTTTACGTAAGGGATTTCAAGCACAAACTTTCTGGCCCCACCACTGCTGCTTTCCCCATCGCTATTTGGTCTCTGCAGCTACATTGCTGGTAACAAAAAAAACCTCACTGAGATGGGGCAAAACAAGTTTTTGAACTGGGTCGGGGATGGATCAGGCTGGAACACAAGCATGAAGAAGGCACCCAGGTGGTACAGGCCCCAGCAGCTGTGACTGCACAGGTACACAGGATCTCCTCCCAGGAGCAGAGGTGCTCCACAGTCCCTGGCACAGCTAAGCAGGGGTGGCCTTCAAGGGGCACCTTTGTCCTGTGCTCACTCTTTCCCTGTCCTCCTCCATGCTGGAACAGGTAAACCAGGCAGGAATCACAAACGCAGCCAGGGAGCTTCCTCTGCTTTTACAAAAACAAAGCTCACCTGAACAGCAAGTGCTAAATGAACCCCTGGATGTCCCAGGACAATCAGCCCACAGAAGGCTATTTCCCATTTCCTTCTCTGGCACTTCAGCCTCACACAGCCTTTGGTTTAGTGAATTTGATGATGGTTTTACATTTGTCCATACTATTTCCTGAAGTTAATGAGAACAATGAATGCTGCTGCTTCTCAACAACTCCAAGTTGAATTAGGATCACAGAGTATCTTGAGTTGGGAGGGACCCACAAAGACCGTTCCAACTCCTGGCCCTGCATGAGACAACCCTGGGAGCAGTGTCCAAATGCTCCTGGAGCTCTGCCAGCCTCAGCCGTGCCCATTCCCTGGGGAGCTTGTGCAGAGCCCCACTACCCTCTTTTTCCTGATATCCACCTAAACCTCCCCTGGCACAGCTCCAGCTGTTCCCTCGGGGTGCTGCCCCTCTGGATCATGGAGTGCTGACTTGTTCTTTCCCTGGCACTGGAATCAACCTACAACAAAAGTGCTCAGAGAGAGCTGAGCTGGCAGGAAACATTCACCTTTTCCAGCAGTGAAGTTTTCTGCTGCTTTACCTGGCAGGAAACATTCACCTTTTCCAGCAGTGAAGTTTTCTGCTGCTTTACCTGCCCAAACCTTCTCATCATGAGCCTGTTACAGCCAGAGCAAGGAGCAGAGTGAGCCCCCGTGCTCCTCAGTGAGCTGGTTACTCCTGCTGCTCTCAGCTGCTCTAGGGAAACACCAAACTGTGCCAGTCACATGGCCAGGAAACAGAAATTTCTTACAGTTTTACCACCTGAAAAACCATATCCCGCAACTGCAGTGTCAGTTATAATGTGTTCTTACTCCAGCCACATCAATGCTCCAGGGCAGGTTAAGGAGGTTGCATTGGTGCTGTTTGGGTTTGGGATAATACCTTTTAAAAACAGCACTTTTGTAATAGTAACAAATCCATTTACACAAACAGTCCTGAGAGAAAAAAAACCCCAACCAACGAAAACCCTGGGCACTGAGGGAAGAAGAGCTGAGCCAAGCTCTCCGAACAGCAGTGCCTGCAGGTTGCATCAGCAGCGAAGACGTCAGTGTGCACTGCAGTGAGAGGGAAGGGACACGCCAGCCCAGCAGCTGCACAGCACCAGGGAAAGCCAGGAACCAGCAGGGATACTCAGAGGGCCACTCTGTGCTCCTTGACATAGGCCAGACACGAGGCTGGCAGCACGGAGCAAAGAGGAGGACTAGTCAGCAGTGGTGAGAGCTGCAGAGACACAGCAAGCACAGCAGCCTTGGAGACTGCTGTCCTGATTCATCCCTGAGGAAGGGCCAGGACAGAAAGCAAAACTACCCTTTACACAACAATTCCAGTCTGTTTTGGCATACCTGATCTCTGAGATGGCACAGGCAAGGCAACCAGTGTGAGAGGGGAAGAAGAGACTGAAACCATGAGGATCTGCTCTTCATTCACTGCCAGGGTCACCCTGAGACTGCAGCCAGAAGTGGTGCCAGGACTTCCTGTCCTCCCTCAAACTTGCAACCAAACCAGCTGCACTTGAAGCATCTCCTGGGTAATACCCCAACATCAACCACCACATAGAATCCTTCTGAGAAAAAACCCAAACCCCAGCAAACAGAAACATCCCTACACCAACAGCTGGTTATGCTTGGATTATCACATTCCATTTGATAAAGAGAAAAATCAAATCCCCCTCAATTTAATAAAATAAGGCCTTTCTTTGGAAACTGGCTACATGCTCAACCCTGAACACTTCCACTTTTACTTCTGTGAAAAAAATCATACTGAATCTTTTTTTTTTTTTTTTTTAATTCCCCTGTTCCTTCCTCCCAGATGGAGACTTTGGCTTGCTTTTTTTAAAGAGTAACCTAGTCCATGGCCATTAAACTAGGAGGAAAAAAAAGATTTCCTCCAAAGTGCTTAGGTCAGCCAAGTTAATGACAAGGCAGGTTTCCCACACACTTAGGCCCAGAAAAATCTGAAGTTCAGTGCATGTAGCAGAGGGCTCTGCCAGCCTCCAAGCAGGCTGTGCTTTCCCACGGGGCAAGGGACAAACCAAACCTGTTTGGTTCCCAGCGTCAAACCACAGAGGGGTCCAGGCTCAGGGAAGAGGCATCCTAAGGAAGATATAACCACTATTACTAGGAAGAAATCCTTCCCTGTGAGGGTGGGCAGGCCCTGGCACAGGGTGCCCAGAGAAGCTGGGGTTGCCCCTGGATCCCTGGCAGTGCCCAAGGCCAGGCTGGACATTGGGGCTGGGAGCAGCCTGGGACAGTAGAAGGTGTCCTTTCCAAACCAAAGCGTTCCGTGGCTCTATCCCGGCACACCCGGGCTGCAGTGCCCTACCTGAGAGGGTGACGATGCCCTGGGGCTGTGGCTCGAACCGCAGGTACTTGTTGCAGAAGGAGGCGGACTCGAGGGCCAGGAACAGGACGTTTCCCAGGAAATAGCCGGCCGTCTGCCCCACGGAGTTGCAGGTGGAGGCGTAGCCCACGTTCTCCCGGGACAGCATGGTGAGCGCCCAGCCGTCCACCGCGATGTCCTGCGTGGCCGCCAGGAACTCGAAGAGGAAGAAGGTGACGGTGAGGGCCGCCACGTCGGGGCCGCGGCCGTGGCCGTCGCCCAGCAGCGCGTCCACCTGCGTGGACATGTAGATCATGAAGAGCCCCAGCACGTACTGCGTGGGCACCAGCCACGACTTGCGGCGGCCGAAGCCCCGCAGGTACACGGCGTCCACCAAGGGCGCCCACAGCAGCTTCAGGCTGAAGGGCCAGAACACGAAGCTGAAGAAGGCCTGGTCGGTGTAGCTGGCGCTCTTGCTCTGCAGGATGAGCGGCACGCTGCCCGCCAGCCCCAGCGGGATGCCCTGCAGCACGTACAGCACCAGCAGCAGCAGGATGCTGCCCAGCTCCGCGCGGTACCCCCGCGCCCGCGCCGGTGCCGGCAGCAGCGCCTCGGTGTCCCCGGGCAGCCCGTCCGGGGGCGGCTCGCCCGTCACGTCCAGGCTGTGCCGGCGGGTGCCGG
>VZRF01008544.1:30639-61529 GCA_013396875.1 Vireo altiloquus
CCTCCTCAGCGGCGATGGCGGGCGCCATGTCCGGGAGCAGCCCGGGAGCGGCCCCGGCGCCGCCGCGCTGAGGGAACCACCCCGCCCCGCGCGCGCCAGGCGTGGCCGCGCCTCATTGGTGCACTGCGAGTGACGTCATGGACAGCCCCGCCCCGACCGTGATTGACGGGCAGGGAGCACCGGGATGGGATGGAGACCGGGATGGGACCGCGGATCGGACGGGACCGGAATCGCTGGAGCATCTCCCTGCCCAAGAAAGGCTGAGGGAGCTGGGGCTGTCCAGCCTCGAGAGGAGCCCTCAGGCCTGGCTGTCCCTGGCCGCAGGGAGGGTCAGAGCAGGGCCCGGGCTCTGCTCCGGGAGCCCAGCAATGGCCCCAGAGCCACGGGCAGGGACTGAGCCCAGCAATTCCCCTGCACAGGAGGAAGATCTTTCCCGTGAGCACTGGAACAGAGACCAGACAGGGTGTGGAGTCGTCTCACTGGGGATATTCCAGACCCATCTGGACACAATCCTGTGCTGTGTGCTCTGAGATGACCCTGCTTGAATGACAATGTAAATAGAACTGTAAAAGAATGACGCCACCCCAAAAAACAACAGAGCAAAAAAACCAGATTTGGAACAAAATCGTAAAAAAAACCTGTACATTTTTATCAGCCTCAGGACAGAACTGGAATGTGACAGCAGAAGCAGACACTGGTGTGTGGCTTCACCTTAACCTGAATTCCTTCATCCACCCCTTCCTTCATTCCCTCTATTTAAACTGATGTTCGGGGAAAGGCACCAAAACCAGCCCGGGAGCGCTCCAGGAGGGTTCCACGGGCGCAGTCAGGTTCCCCGGTGTCCGCTGGGGAATACACCGGGCAGGCACAGCAGGCTCATGGTCCAAGGCTAGCTTGGAGCACCCTGTCCTACGGAAGGGGTGGGACGGGATGGGCTTTAATGTCCCTCCCAACCCAAACCAACCAGTGGTCCCACGATACCACAGGATGCTGACGCGCAAAAACCCACTCACTGCAAACCTCTGATTGTTTCTACCCTGATAATAGACCAAAATGAGCCCCCGGAGCCCAAACACCCTGAGGGGTGCCGGGACGCTCGGGGGTTCCGGCAGCGGCCTGGCCGTGTCCCCGCCGTGTCCCCGCAGCCGTCCCGCCCCTGACCCGCCGCCGCTCCTCCCCTTCCGCCGGAGCGGCCGTGCCGGGCGGCTCCTCCTCCCGCGGGCGGCATTAGCTCATCGCGGCGCGGCGGCCGCGGCTCCTCGCGGCCCTTTCTTCGCGCTGCCCGCCGCCTCCATGGCCCTGTGCAACGGGGACACCAAGGTCAGTGCCGCGGCCGCGGGGCCCGGGGGTGCCGCCCTGCCCTGCCCTGCCCTGCCCTGCCCCGCCCGGCCCGGGCACATGGCGGGGCCCCGCGGCCCGGGAGCGGCGTGGGGAGGGGAACGGGGAGCGCGGGGAACGGGGACCGCCCGCGCCGCAGCCCTGGCTGCTCGCAGGCCGTTAATTCGTTAATTAACCGATAAATGCTCCGAGCAGGGCTCTTGTACGGCGCCCTGCCCGGCCTGTGCCGCCGGGAGCTGCCCGGCAGTGTCCCCGCTGCCAGCCGGGGCCGGGGCTCGCTTCAGGGCTCCCCGGCACAGCCCTCGCCCGGGGGCCGCTGCTTCCCCCCGCATCGCCCCGTGCCCAGGACAGGGCACACGCGTGGCTCCGGCACACCGGGCACGGAACGAGCCGTGCGCCTTAGGAACTCACAGCTCTTTTTGGTAGTGCAGCTTCTCAGCCAAGCCCTGCGAGCTGCCTCGAGCCGCTGCTGTAGCAGGATGAAAGACTTGTTCTGGTTTCTGTCTAGTTTGTGAAAAACGTGACTCTGGGTGGGGTTGAGTGCTCAGTTTTTGAGTGTCGCTTGGTCCCTCTGTAAGTTTTCTGACACGCTTTTCCTTGGCCGTGTTCACAACTGCCTCTCCTGGCTGGGGCTGCTTCTGGGTGCTGCTCTGCTGCCTTGTTCTCGGCTCTTTAGCTGGTTTGTAAGAAGCTGTGCCTCTGAAGAGTTTTTTGAGTGCTCAGTTGGTCCCTATGTAAGTTTTCTGCCACGTTTTTCCCCGGCCACGGTCACTTTGCTGGCCGGGACTGCAGTTCTCCCAGCCAGTGCTGGCGATGGGATGTGGAGCTCATGGCTCATCCTGCAGGGGTGAGAGCAGTTTCTGCAGGGACCAGGTCCCAGCAGCCCGCGGACACCTGCGTGGGACTCGTGTCTGTTAAAGTTTCCCTGACATAATGGGCTGGGGGCTCTTGTCTCAGTCTGGGGGATGGCCTGAGTTTGAGGGAGCTGCTTTCCTCTTTGGAAATATGAGTGAGCGTTCTTAGACCTGCTTAATTTTAATACCACAGGGAAACAATTAAACTCTTGTAAAACCTATGCTGGCTTGAAAGTGCAAGATCAAGGCTCCTGGTTTAGGCTTGTCCTGAGTTACTAGTGTGGGTGAAAGCTCAGGGCTGAGGGCTCAGACAGAGGAGCTGCTGCTGCTTCACAGTACTCCAGAACGGGACTGGTCTGTATGGAAATGTGGTTTGTGAATTGCATTAATGACCAACTTATGAGCATGTGGGGGTGTGAAATGCTGAAAAATCCCCTGATTCTGCACAAGTGGGCTTTTAGGAACCTGCACACTCAGTTTAAGGCTCTAGGCAGGTACGTGAGGAATAGGATTTGTGGTATCCTCGTCTGGTAGCACAAGCCTGGTGCCAGTTCTAGAGAACTAGTTTTATCTAGCTCGCTAGAGAACTCGGAATTATTTGGTTTTGACACCAAAAGAACAGCAGTGATGGAAGATTTTTGTGCTCCAGGGTTACTGTGGCAGAGCTGAGGTGGCGGAAGGAGGCTGACCCTTGGCGTGGCAGCACCCACATGGCTCAGGTGGCACGTGGGATCTTGGTGCCATGTCTTGGTTCTGTGCTGTTCAGAGTGACTTGTGATTTGAATTAGCTGAATAGAGGCTTCCTTCTCTCAGTGTTCACAAGATTTTAGTCCTGTTTTTAGTCCCGCTCTTGGGACAGCAATGAGGTGCCTCTGCCCAATGCCTGGACTGCCTGGCACAGGTGTCAGAGCAGCTTCCACAGGAGGGCTCAAAACCAGCGAGTTCTCTGGATTTTTGAGCGAATAGACCAGAAGACAAGGAGCTCTAGTTATACCTGTACGGAGGGGAAAAAGAGCTTTCCTTAGAGCCTGTTCAGTCCCCAGCAGGAAGAGGTGCTGGCTCCATAAGCCCTGTCCCTGCAGGAGCTGGGCTGTCTGGTGTCCTCTTAATCTCTGCTGGCACGCCTGTGGTGTACAGAGCTCAGCTGCCATGTTGGCTGCAGAGGAACAGCATCTGTTCCTTTTTGGATTTCATTAAATTAGGTTTCCCTTGGTAAATTTGGGTTTTAAACGCCTAGTCTTGGAACGGTGCCTTTAAATAAATAAAGCCATATCCTGTGCTGACTGCTGCCTTTTTTCCTTTCCTCTTTTTGCCTGTGATTTATGGTAGTGTATGTTGGGCTCCCTTAGTCCTGAACCTCCTTACAGTTCTACTTTCTGGTTAGTTCAGAGGAGACTGGATCACTGTCCTGCTTCTGCTGGGATCTGAGGGAGGTGCAGGTTCAGGGTACAGACCTACTCGTGCTGCTTTAAGTGTTTCTCAAGCTCCTCCTGGTGTAACTTCGGGCTCTTTCTATCTCCACGCTCCTGTCTCCCCGACAACTGTTGCTGGTGCCCCTGTTAACCACACCTGCCTGCCCAAAAGATCTCGGGTAGGGCACTGAAAATCAGATTTATTTATTAGTTACAAGAGCAGATGCTCAGCCAGCTGAGCCAACACCAACAGTAACTTCTGTTTAGCCTCTTTTTATGAGAGAGCTGCAGAGCTCTGTCCCTAAATGACACAACCTACTGCTCTGAAACAAAGACTTGAAATAGAAAAACAGCATTGCAAGGAATAGTGTGTTCCCCAAAATGGGTTCAGGAAAGAATTAGGGTGTTGGTCTGTCTCTCAAGAGCTGTTTGTTTAGAAATTGCCAGGTGAAAATGCCCAGAATCACTCTAAAAGTGATTCCCTCTCACACACTGGAAGGGAGGACAGTTCTGGTGACTCTGCCTGACCCAGGGGTGTGAAGAGGCCTTTGCTGCTAAAGTCTGCTCTCTTTCTACACGTGCACTTTTTGTTGTGTAACCCAGGACTAAACATCATTAAGAGCTCCCCATCAGAAAACTTGGCTGCCAGCTGAAGGATAAAAATTAAGTATCTGATTTTAACCTGGATTTAGGCTTTTGAGGGATTTTGCACTATTTTTTCCCCCCACTTATGTCCTTTAATTAAGATAAAACCTCTTCCAGCTGGCATGAACTTTGGAAGTTTCCAGTGTGTTCGTTGGGAGATTGTGTCCCAGCAGGATGATGCTCTCCAGAGTCACCTGTGGCTGGTTTGGGGCAAATTCCTGCCCCAGGTAGAAATGCCTGAGCAGCAGTGATGAGAACACAGGCGAGTCCTGGGTTGGAGGTTCTGCTGCCTTGTCCAAATGAGCAGAACAACTCCAACCTGCCATCAGGAAAACTTGAAATGGAGCACCAAGATGTTTGGAGACAGCATTTGCCAAAGTAAAACCCTTCCATGTTTGTCCTTCACCAAACTGCATTGGCAAGGAAACAGGGTAAGCTTTAAGTTAGGGGAAGAGTACCCCAAAAGAAGTAAATCCTTTAGCCAGCAGATTTTTTTGTATTAGAGCGTGGCTGTTCATTCTTCCTTGGAGATGCTCTGATAAGGACACTCCCATGGAATAGCTGCCTCTTTACACAATTTTTTTAAGTTAAGAAACTTGGCCTTGTGTTTTTTAGCACTCTTTCAGATTTAGCCAAAGATGGCCAAGCAGTTCAGACGTGAGGGGCTCAGAGAGACTCAACACTGCTTTGTTCTGATGTGCAGTCTGCTCAAATGCTGCGTTCAAAACATATTGGGGTTTTTTTTTACATCATTTAGCAGCAACATTTGTTCTCAATTTCCCCTTTTTATCCTCTCCAGGAGGTAATGTCAAGTGAAGTTCAGCATATGAGGCAGTGTGATGGGGGAAAAACATTTTTTGTTTGATTTTGTGCTGTTTTGCCTTAGAAAAAGGCTGATGCTCTCAGTTCTCATGGGCTGTGCTGGGGTTCATGTGGAAATGGAAAATGGAAAAAGATGGAGAGGCTGCAGATGGTGATCAGGGCATATGAGCTCTTGCTTGAGGAAAGCTCTGCCTTCATTAGATCATTAGCATTTTTCTTCCCTAATTTGTGCCCTGTTTGGTTTGGGGGATGGGGATGTTGTGTCTTTGTGGCCACTTGGGGTGGATGTGCTGTGCTGGTGTCCAACCCCTTTCTCTTGCCAGTGCCTCAACTGGTCCATATAGCCTTCAAGATTTTTTTTTTTCATTTTGAAGTTTCTTGGCTCGTCTTTATCATTTTTATCATAAATTAGCATAGCTAATTAGCAAAGCTTCGCACATGTTAGTTGTTAAAGAGATCTGGCTCAGTCAGTGGGCTGTCAGTGCAAAGCCAGAGGAGCTTTAGGCTGGATATCGGGAGACGTTTCCTTGTAGAAAGGTTTGTAAGGCTTTGGAGCACGCTGCCCAGGGCAGCGGTGGGGCCACCATCCCAGGGACATGGAAGTGTCACTCGAGGACGCGGTTCAGGGGGGTTGGGTGGATAGTTGGACTCGGGCTGCTCACGGTGTTCCAGCTGCATGGTTCCATGGGATCACTGACGTGGTGCCGTTCACAGCCCGAGAACGCCGGGGCAGAGCTCAAGGATGGGCAGCACCACTACGAGGGCGCCGTGGTGATCCTGGACGCGGGCGCGCAGTACGGCAAGGTCATCGACCGGCGCGTGCGAGAGCTCTTCGTGCAGTCCGAGATCTTCCCGCTGGAGACGCCTGCCTTCGCCATCCGGGAGCAGGGATTCCGGTACGTGCAGCTCCTTTCTGCCCTCTGCTCGCTGCCTGCCTGCTCCTGGGCAGTAGTGTCCAGCCCTGTGCGTGGTTCCATCTGAGCACAGCCACAGAAACGCTCGGGCTTTGCTGGGCACACTTGGGCAGAGACAGCAGTGTCATGCATTTGTCTCTCCGTGCCTTTTTGGACATTCATACATTAGCTTCTTAATGTCGTTTTAATCATTTTAATTCCCAAGTATCGTTCAAGAGGTTGTGTTTTAAATGTCCACCAAAATGAAGATGATTTTGCTGTTTTACCTGTTGAGCTTGGGTAGCTGTTAGTCAAGGAAACTAGTTTTTTTTGTTTCTAAAAGTAATTTTCTTACTAAATTTAACTAACTAACTTGGATACTGAAGATATAACAAATCATGCCAGATGTTTATGGGAAGCAGCTAAAAAAAACCCAACTAACTGACACTGCCACTCATTGCAGCAAAAAAGGTCTCACAATTATTTAGTACTTTGTACATTAATTTTTCATGTTTTATTAGGCTTTTTAGGATCTTCTGTGTGGGGAGAAGAAATACCCTGAAGTCTACAAATCACCAAAGACTTGTACTTACTAGTCAGTTTAGTAAAAATCCAGAAATATGGCGCTCATGGGATTTTGGTTGTGCTCAGTAACAGATAAAACAGTGCTGCAGAAGTGCCTTTTTCCAATCAGTGATAATTAGTGAAGCACTAAATAGTGTATGTGTTGATTCAGGTTTGTACTGGGACGAACTTCAGAACAGCTGAAGGTTCTTCAGAGTGTTGGGATTAGACCTGTGGGACTTGTCATTGCAAGTAGTTATCCTCTAAAGTGTGGCAGAGCCCCTTCATGCAGGTCACTTCTCGAGGCTGGGAGGTGGTTTCAGGTCACCCAGGTTGGTCAATAACTCTGTGTGTCCACAGAACCTGTCTGTGTCCACAGAACCTGTCTGTGTCCTTAGTGTCCATCAGTCAGTCCACCCAGCAGATCAACAACAGTGGGCACTGTAAAAACGAGTCTGTGCTTTTACTGCAGGGGGTTGGTGCTTGTTCCACATCCTGGGAGCAGTCAGGTCCCCATTCCTGCGTGGGATGGGCCGAGGAGCTGCCCTTGGGGCTGTGCTCAGGTTTGAGATGGGCAGCAACAGCCAACATTTTGCTAAATCATATTTACACGTTGTGTTTAAAAAGCCAGCTCCTCGGTGTTCAGAACGCTCTTTAGTGACAAGTGCCATGTAAATGTGGCCTGAACATGAGCATTTCCCAGGAGTTCCTGGCTCTGGTTTTAGTCTGGGCTCTGGCAGGACTCCTGACATTGGAGTATCAATGCACACATTTCCCCCTGGGTGGTTCCTGAGGTGCCTGTAATCCAGTGCAAAGAGGCTTTCCAGAGATGAGTCAGGTGGTTTGGGAAGGGGTTTAGGGTAGACCAGAGAAAGGTGTATTCATATCAACACAGGCAAGTATGCAGGAAGTTACAGGGTGCTGCAGGAAAGCTTGCAAAGTCTGCATCCTGTGCTGATCCTGATTTTTTTTTTTTTAACTTTAATGCTTGGGTACAGTGCAAACCTCCCTGTATTATGTCAATCTTCAATTGGTATGGAAAAAAACCCAGGTTTTTAAGACTCTGCTTTTTGACTAGAACAGTGTATAACTGTCTTGACTTCTCATAAGAATTTCCAATCTATAGGTGTGGCTGTATTCCTTTAATTCCTTCCTAGAACCCAAGGGAATGGCTGGAGCTGTGTTGGGAGGATCAGGCTGGAGATAAGGGAAAGGTTCTTCCCCCAGAGGGTGTCAGGCACTGCCCAGGCTGCCAGAGGAGGGTATTCTGTGATTCTAATTAGTGTTAAACAGTGTTCTGTACATCTGGCACTGAGCAAGTGCTTCTGTCTGTGGAGTTGCTTGGAGCAGTAGCACCAGCAGGCACAGACACTGCTCAGGCTCTTCAGGGCAGTTGGAGTTGAGGAAATCCAGCATGTCTCCAGGTTGACCAGAAGTGCCTGTGCAAGAACAGCAGGGAGGAGCTCTCAGGATGGTTAAGGGTAAAACTACACCCACGTCAGCTGTGCCAGTTCCAGAGCTGGCCTGGAGATCGCAGCAGGCAGGGAAATAAATACTGCCTCTTCCAGATCCGTCCCTCCAGCTCCTCCCTCCTGGGCTGCAGGGGAGCTGGAGGGGCTGCAGGTGACCTCGGTGCCTCCCTTGTTCCTGCAGGGCTGTTTCTGTCGGTGGCACAGGCAGGTGTTGTCAGCACAGTGCCTGTTCCTGCTGCTCAGAACCAGAAAAACTCTGTTTTGTCAGTACTTGCATGGAACTAATGCTGGCAGAATTATTAGATACATTTAATCCCATTTATGCAACTTGTGTCTCGTTTGGTTTTGCGTTTCTGGCTCGGAACAAGTTTGATGTTCTCCGTGAAACAAACAGTTCTGAGTCCAAGGTCTGGTACAGCCCTGCTCAATCCCAGGCCGAGGCCAAAAGTGTTGCCCAACTGGTGCTTCTGCAGTTCACAGTCTTGTAAATCATTATGGTTTGCAAAAACTCTCTCTTCCCCTTTGAGATGGTTTAATTTTCTTTTATAGTGTGAAGTATTAACTCCAAACCCTACGTGATTGCGTGCATTGCACTTGTAATTCTCAACTTGTTGCTAATGCCATCTCTGCAAAACCAGAATGGATTAAGGGACTTTTTTTTCCCAGCAGATTTAGGAATTTGGTTGTGGATTTTTTTGACTGCAGCTCCCCTCCAAATGTCACAGACTTCATAAACTCTGTGTATATATATATATATATACATGCATATATATATATATAATATATATTTTTGTGCTAATACTTTGCATTTGTCCCAGCCATCCTGCTTCTCTTGTGGCTGATGGTTGGCTATGAGGAATTTAAAATATAGGCACTTTTTATGTTGGCTTTTATTTGACTTCCTTTAAACTGTGGAAATACCTCCCTGAAAACTTGCTGGGTTTGATAACAAAGATCAAGCCACACACGTTATGGTGTCTGTGTTGAAATGTGTGCTAGAAAGTATCACTCCTAAGAGTGGCATGAAACTGTGTCAGTGCTTAAAATAAATAGATTTCAAAGTAAACAGTGTATTTGGATGAATGATCTCTTCATGTTCTGTCTGCAGAGCTATCATCATATCTGGAGGACCAAACTCTGTGTATGCAGAAGATGCACCATGGTTCGACCCAGCCATATTCACAATAGGAAAACCAGTGCTTGGGATCTGCTATGGGATGCAGGTGCTGTTGGGAGATAACACAGAGTTTGTGGGGTTGGGAAGGGGCTCCAGGAGCGAGTCCAGCCCTTAAATCTGCTTGTCCACAGCCACCTTCTAGGGCTCAATTCTGCATGAGCCGTGGGTGCAGTGCTGAAGGAGCTGCTTTCCAAACAGAGGCAGTGCCACAGGGGCATTTAATTTATAACCTGAGCTTGCTGTGTGTTCCTCTCTTGGCTCTGCCTTGCCTTGTAATGGCCTCAAGGTGAAGGAGGGCAGATTTGGATTAGAGATTAGGGAGAAATTCGTCCCTGTGAGGGTGGGGAGGCCTTGGCACAGGTTGATAGAGAAGCTGTGGCTGTCCCTGGATCCCTGGCAGTGCCCAAGGCCAGGTTGGACGTTGGGGCTTGGAGCAGCCTGGGACAGTGGCAGGGGTGGCACTCGATGGGCTTTAAGATCCCTTCCAACCCAAACCAGTCTGGGGTCAGTTACACAAATGGTTTTTCTTTGCTTCAGTGCTGTGAATTGAGTTGCACACTCCCTGGTTTTGTCAGAGTAAATATAACCTGTCAGTCACTCATTAATTCTGCCCAACTGGTACTGAAGAAGGCCTCTCTCCTGGAAACAAGTGCAGCAGTGTTTCAGGCATGGGCTGTTTCTAGCATTGTTCTTAAGAGTGCTTAACAGTCACAAAAACAGAAATAATCCTCATTTACCAGGATTCATTGGTGATCCTGCAGGGATCTGGTCGATCCAAGCTGAGCACAACAAATTTCCAGGGAGACAAGGATTGCTTTAGGTGCACGACTTCTGCTTGTGCATGTTGTTTTTTCCCAGGGTTAGTCACAAAATGAAACTGAGGGAATAAATTCAGGTTTTTGATGTGGCCTCAGGTACTCAGCCTGTTTGCAGAGCAGCCATTTCTGAGGGAGGGAGCTGTGCTATGGAATATACCTTATTTTGCACATCTCTGCCTCTGGGTTTCTGCTCCCTGTGTGTGGCAGTGGCTCCCAGTGCTGGCAGAGGGGAAGGAGCCCAGTACAGGGCAAGGATTCATTCTGAAGGGAGTTGTTGTACCTTGGGAAACAACGGGAATGTGGTGGTCGGAGTGAGGGGTGGAGTGGTGCAGGTTGTGAGGTGCTCTCTCATGGAGTCCTTTTGCTCTGCAGATGATGAACAAGGTGTTTGGAGGGACGGTGCACAAGAAGAGCGTTCGGGAGGATGGAGTGTTCAGCATTACCCTGGACAACACCTGCTCACTCTTCAGGTGCACAGACATTTCCAGCTCTCAAAGAAATTTTGGAGGGAAAGCGGGTCTGGATGAGAGGAAGGTTATTAAAAAAAAAGAAGAGTAAAATTAACTGATAGTTTTAAATGAAACTTTTACAAGTGTGGTCGCAAATAAGCAGGTTACTCGTTGAAACAAATATTTAGGCATGAATTTCCAATTGACTCTAGAAAAGCAGGTGTATTTGCTGGGAATATTGTGTAAACCCCTTATTTCAGAATTTTCATTGAGACACTGTAAGTGCACCATGACCTGACAATATTTGAGTTAAGCTCTTGTCTCCTGCTGTGCAGTGCTCTTGTATTTGTTGGTGCCCATCCAATTGTGGAAAGGGCACAGAAAATCCAAACCTGTTCCTCTACCTTCCTTCAAAAGTGCTTTGTGATGTTTTATAAACCAGAATTAGATTTCTTGATAATTTTGTCGATGGCTTTCAAGTTCCTTGTAAAAAGTCTGACATTTACTCATCCTTGGTGTTCCAGTTTTATTATCTTCCCTCTGCAGGGCTCCTGCAGAACTGTCTGACATGCTCATATTGTCCTGAAAACACATAGTTTTGAACAAGAAAAGTTCACTTTGTTGAAATAAAAAGCAGGACTCCCAGTATCCTGATTGACTCCAGGTGGCTCCCCACGTCCCAGAGGGGACTTCCATAGTGGGGTGTTTATAAGGAGAAACCCACAAACCCTTGGGAATTAAGATCAGTTCCCTCTTGCAGGAGGGCTGTGTTGTACAGACTTAGGCAGCTTCCGAGGGAAGCATAAAGCTGGAGATGGCTGCTCCTGGGAGGGAAATCCTGCAGACATTTCAAATGACCTGGTCTGCTGAGATGTGCCTTTGTTGGAATCCCTCAGGGCATCCCTTGGAAAGGCAGGGAGTTAGGTCTTTGTTCTTTCTTGAACAGATTCTAGTTTTTAATCTTGGTTTAGGGGCCTTCAGAAGGAAGAGCTTGTGCTCCTCACTCATGGAGATAGTGTGGATAAAGTAGCTGATGGATTCAAAGTGGTGGCGCGGTCTGGGAACATCATAGCAGGTATTTATTTTATTCTGAATTTGTCTTTTGGTAATGTTGGATAAAGGAAAGAATTATGGCAGACAGGAGTTAGAACCAAATGGGAACAGAGGAATAGCTCTTGTTATTTGATTGCCAAATAAATGAATTGTTTTTGACAGTTTCTGGTGGGTGTTTGCCTGTCGAGCTGTCATGATAGTAACGAAATAGACTTTAAAAGGAATGGTCCTGATTTAAATGTGGTAACATTATTTATATCGTTTATGTTATTTTAAAGCATGCATGTGTTGTTTGTCTTAGGAATAAAATATTCTGTGCCCTTAAGGCAGGGGAGAGGGAAACCTGCACTGTGGTGTGCAGTGCCAGTGGGGTTTGGGTTTTGCACTTTAACAGTACAAGCACTGTTTAATTATTAAAGCTTTATTAACTTGTTATTGTATTTAATATTGCATGAATGTTCAACTGAGCAAGAATAATGTAGGTACTGAAATCAGGGTTTTAACATCACACACAGGCTGTCAGAGGAAATGGTGGGACCCTAGAATTTGGGGTTTGAAAGCCACTGGAGTTACTGATTCCCAAAGAGCCACTCCGAGTCTCTTGCTTGCCTTGGGCATGCATTCAGGTCCAGGTTGTTTATTTATTTTTGTTTTGTCCTGTATACCAGGCATAGCAAACGAGTCTAAAAAGCTCTACGGAGCACAGTTCCACCCTGAGGTGAGCCTCACAGTGAACGGGAAGATGATCCTGAAGAACTTTCTGTACGATATTGCGGGGTGCAGCGGCACCTTCACCGTGGAGAACAGAGAGCTCCAGTGCATCCAGGATATCAAAGAGAGGGTGGGCTCCTCGAAGGTCCTGGTGAGTTGAGGCAGGGCTGGGGACTGATTTGTAGGAACACTGATGATTGCTGGGGATGGTTTGGGAAGGGATGCAGCGGCACCTTCACCATGGAGAACAGAGAACTCCAGTGCATCCAGGATATCAAAGAGAGGGTGGGCTCCTCGAAGGTCCTGGTGAGTTGAGGCAGGGCTGGGGACTGATTTGCAGGAACACTGATGGTTGCTGGGGATGGTTTGGGGAGTGGGGAATGGCGGTGGTTTGGGTCACTCATTGCTGGGTTTTGGGGAAGTCGCAGGGCTGGGGCAGAGCGTTGGTGGTGGTTTCCCTGCCAGGCGTTGGCCGTAGGTCGATGTCCTGCTCTCCCCCTCCCGGCTGCACCTAGCTGTGTGTTAACAGGCTCCCCAGCTGACCCAGTGTGGGGTTTTTGCCCTTTCCCCTGGCCAGGTGCTGCTCAGCGGGGGCGTGGACTCCACGGTGTGCACGGCGCTGCTGAACCGGGCCCTGAACCGCGAGCAGGTCATCGCCGTGCACATCGACAACGGCTTCATGCGCAAGAGGGAGAGCCAGGCCGTGGAGGAGGCCCTCAAAAAGCTGGGCATCCAAGTGAAAGGTACCACTGCTGCCAGGATGATTCTTTGTTTTTTCTTTTACACCCCTCTCACACACCCTTTTATAGTTTGATGTGTTCTCAGTGCTTTTAGCCCCCACACTGTGACTTCCCAAGGCTGATAACTCAGCTCAGCCCCACGGCACCGTTAAACCAGGAGAGCAAACATCCTGGGAGCCCCAGACACCAAGGGCCTCTCCAGAACACATTTTGGAACCTCAGACAGGCCCAGCCAGGGGGAAGGTTCCTCACAACGAGGGCTTCACTCCAGCCTCTCACTGGGGAATCTTTGATAAATATGTTAATTTTGCAAGGCCTATAATTGTGTGTATTTCAGTGTTCATGCATTTTCAGGGCATTCCACCTGGACCAAGTGCTGCATCCAAGGATCCTGAAATAAATACCGAAGTTAAAACCCCTTTTCCCCATAAATCATGTTTGGGTTTTAATTTTAAGACCAGGGAAAGGCAACACCACATTCCTGCTCAATATTCCTTACACTGTTCATGACTTCTCCCAAAACCTGCCCTTAGTGCTGGCATTCCCTGATCTGCTGTTCCCAGACTTACCTGCCACGGCCGGGTCGGTGACGTGGAACCACGTGAACCTATTCACAAAACTTAAAACTAAAATGTTAGGCCTTATTTACCTGATTGGAGCAGGCAGTGAGCTGCCCCATCTCTTTAGGTGTGGGTGTCTGGTATCTGCAGGTGGGGCTCAGCAGAGCAGTGGATTTGTGCCTTGGTCACTTCTCTGCTGAGGGATCCTGTTCAGCTGCTGCACAACTCACTGGGTTTCCACTTTCTCCAGTATCTTGATTAACACTTGGGGCTTCATTTCTTGCCCTGAGTCTCTTCTTTTGTCAACTGTGAGCTCATTTGGGTGATTGGATGCTACTATAGCCAAAATTACATTTTCAAGGCATTTTTTCTTGCGTTTAAAGAGGTGCATTTTAGATGTTTTGGAGTGGCTTTTTGAGAACAGGGTGTTGGTTGGCCAAAGGTGGGACTCAATGATCTGGGGAGTCTTTTCCAACCTTTATGATTCTGTGAAGGAGTTCACTGAGAGAGCAGAAAGTGCCCAGACATGGCTGATGAGAAGGCTCAGAGGTTTTTTGTTCCTCAAGTATGAGGAGGTTGGAGAAGACAAAGTTTGTGCCAGCAGCACGAGCTGCTCTGTACTGCCCAGCTGGTGAATTACTGAGCAGTAGCTGCCTGTTCTGGGGCTCTGTGTGCTCTCCAGGGATTCTCCTGTGTTCTGCTCAGGCTCTGTGGCACTGGGTGAGCAGTGCTTCCCAGGCCACTGGCCTGGCCCTGGCACAGTGCAGACTGGGCTGCAGTGTCCTGAGCTTTATTCTAGACACATTTTTCTAAATTTATTTTATTTCTACTTCCTTTTTTATTTTTTTTTAATGGAAAATGCATGTCTTATCCTTGCAGTCTGTGGAGCAATAAACCTGAGCTCTGGCAGGCAGCCAGAGGAGCAAATTGAGGGAATCCCTTTGCTGCAAACACTCCTGTAGGTCATGGAGTTCAGTGCTGGTAGATGCCACAGAGCCTCCCAGCTGATCTCTGGGTTGGGAACCTCTCTAAATTAAGAGGCATAATGTAGCATGAGTAAATAGTGCATCATTTAATTCTGGTTGCAGAAAGGCCTTGGGGAAACACTGTCCTGTGAGCTATTTAAAGGAAGCAAATTATAATCTAAGAGGGAAGCAAGAACTGGGCTTGCATGTGGCTGCCTAATCTCACAATATGGAAAAAGTAGTAGGTTAATAAGGGAAATAAAAGGCTTTTGTTAAAATTAATTCTTGATGTATTGAACAGCCCTATTCAATGCAGTTAATAGTCAAAGGACCACAGTGATTTTTATTTTTGGGGCTCTGTTTTAAAACAATAAATTGAAAGTTTTATTTTGTAACCTGCATACAAATGTTTATTGATTTTGTCAAAACAAAAATCCCTGTGATTTCCTGCAGTGGTGAATGCAGCCCATTCATTCTATAATGGCACAACAACTCTGCCCATCTCAGATGAGGACAGAACTCCACGTAAAAGAATTAGCAAGACCTTAAATATGACTACAAGTCCTGAAGAAAAGAGAAAAATTATCGGTGACACCTTTGTTAAGGTAACATTTATTTGTTGTTTGCTTGAATTTTTTAAATATTGTGATTCCTGGGTACATCTTTTACTCTTTAATCAGTGGCATCCGTGCTTGTGTAAGCTGTGGATGACCCCAGAAGCCTTTGGTAAGTGACAGGGAGAATATTTAACAGGCACTTATGTTCCTGTACTCTGAAGATGTTATTTCCACTTTCTGTTCAACAAAAAGTGGAGTTACAGGCCTGCTTGAGCAGTGGGACACTGTCATCATTAGTTTGCTGATTGTTTGTGCTTTTGCAGCTCTGTGTCTTTGTTGGACAATTCATTGTCTTCCCTGAGACCTCTGCCCACCCCAGAGTGCAGAACTGTTCCTTTCTCTGCCCACCCTGCAGATTGCCAACGAGGTCATTGGGGAGATGAACCTGAAACCCGAGGAGGTTTTCCTTGCTCAGGGAACCCTGAGGCCTGACCTCATCGAGAGTGCTTCCCTGGTGGCCAGCGGCAAGGCCGAGGTGATCAAAACCCACCACAACGACACGGAGCTGATCCGCAAGCTGCGTGAGGAGGTGAGGGCTGGGCACTGCTGGGGCACTGCTGGGCCTCCCGCCAGCCTTGGGGCCTTAGGTTTGAACTTTTCTCTGTTCCCAGCCCTGCAGTGCCCAGTGTAGCTCTGCAGGTCCCTGGAGCTCGTTCAGTGCTGTTCTCTCATGCTCACACTGACATAACAAAGCCTCTCCAGCTCGCTCTCCAAGGACACCCAGACCCTCCTGGGCCCAACAACTGCAAACCTTCATCTTGGGGAGAGGGGGCCAAGCTTGGGCAAATTCCATCCTTGCCTGGCTTCTGCTTGGGGAATTGATGCTGCTATCAAAGTGGGAAGAACTCGGGAACTGGCATTGTCCATGTTGGGATGCACTGAGGCAGGAGCCTCTGGAGCCCAGAGTGTGACCTCTGAAGGCCTTTCCAATCAATCCATCCTTTATTCCTTTATTCCTGTCTGGTCTCTAAGTAGCCATTTAAGGCATCAGCCTGAGCATCCCAAGCCAAACACTTCTCCCTTTTCCTGCTGTGACTGTCCTACACTGATGGGACCCTGCTGGGACACAGCTCCTGGGATTCTCTTGTCATTTGTACTTTACTGCACTTCCTTTGTTGCCTTGTGTCTGTTTATCTTAAGTCCAGAAAAGCTTTTTAAACACTTTTCTGTGCACAGCTCTTCAGTGTTAGCATGTGGAGCAAAGGTAAGAGACTGCCTGATTTGATTTTCTGGCATTAGAATGGTGAGTTCTCCCACTGTATTGCAAAATACCCTGAGAAAGAACCGACACAGGAGAGAGACCTCACCCAGCAATCTGCTGGCAGGTGCTCAGTTATCACCAACTCACCCACAGCAGAGAACTAACAATCCCCATTTCTGATACTGATCCCTGCACAAAGTGTTTTCAAGGCTTTGGGGTTGCTTTGAACATCCAGCAAAGATGAGAAAGGTCTGAATTCGTGCAGGCAGAACCAGCCTGACCTTACAGCTCTGTCTGCTCTGCTGGAGCCATGGATTCTTCTGGCACCAGCTGGAGCTTCCTGGTCTCACCCTCTGTCCTGCAGGTGCTCTACAAAGCCCATATTCACATGGAATTTCTTTCCAGTGTTCATGGAATCCTTGGTGCTGTGAGGTCAGGCCAGTTTGGCTTCCAGAACCTAAACATTTGAGGCTTTTTGTTTGGATATGTGAACTGAAGTGTAAATTGCCTTTTTTTTCTTTTTTAGGGTAAAGTAATAGAACCACTGAAAGACTTTCATAAAGATGAAGTGCGAGTGCTGGGAAGAGAGCTTGGTCTTCCTGAAGAGCTGGTTTGCAGGCATCCCTTCCCAGGTAAGGGAGCTGAGGCTTCACAGCAGGGTTCTTTAGCAGATCCAGAATAACTGCAGGATTTTGGAATATAAAACTGCCCTCTAAACACAGAAAAAATCGATTTAGGTTTTTACTTAAGCACAGTCTTTCAGGAAAAGATGATTTGAGAGCAGCTTGATAAATGTACATAATGTTTTATAATTGAGTTCACTGCCTTTGTTTGGTTTTGGTGGCAGAAACCAAAGCAGGAGTTCTCAATAAGTTCAGTGAGCACTGCCTGAGCTGCCACGTGGATCTTCCCTGGAATAATGGCCTGGCTCTGCCTTTCCAAGGGGCGTTTGCCGTCTTGGAAGTAAATGCTCAACATTTCTAACAGGAGTTCTCCACCAGAAAAGAACAAAGTGGTTCATTGTGTGTTGGTTTGTTTCTGTCTTTGAGGGTGTTACAACACCTGAAGCTTAGCTACAGTGGCAGAATACACAGTGCTCAGTGACTGACTCACTGTTCCACGTTTTCAGGTGAAAACCAGCTTCCTGGTGTTTAGGATAATGTTTTTTCAATGTTGCTTTGCAGGTCCTGGCCTAGCAATCAGAGTGATCTGTGCTGAAGAACCTTACGTGTGCAAAGACTTCCCGGAAACAAACAACATCTTGAAAATAGTTGCAGATTTTTCTGCCAGTGTGAAGAAGGTAAGGAAATTCTAAATTTTAATTTTGAGTGATGGTTCTGTTCAGCTGACCTGCAGTGAGGTTTAGTCTGCTAAAAGGTTAAAAGGACTGGTTTGTGCTCTTTAAGGAATGCAGCCTCCCAGCACAGCTCAAGTGAAGCTGTTCAGTGGAATTTTTAGTACTGTGAATGGTGCAAGTGTTGAACCATTTCTGGAAAATGGAAGCTTATTTACCGTTCAAATTATAAACAAATTCTGTTGTAGTTAAACTTTGTGCAGATGAGATGACAGAGTGAGGAGAAGATCTTCCCTCCTGAAAGAGCTGTAGCAGTGTAGGTCTGCACACCCCAGAAACCACTGGGTGTGTAAATGTGAGTGCAGGAGCTGGTGCTGGCCAGGTGCCCTGATCCAAAACCTGGAGTTTTTAATGGGCCATGTTTCACTTTCACATCTCCTGACTCTTCTGCTCTTTGTGGTGCCTGTGAGCCATTAGAGGGGTCTGCTCTGAGGGCTGAGTTCAAAACAACTTGCAGAACCTTTCTGGTAAATCCTGAAGGACAGGGATTTCCATCTGCCTTTCTTTTAAAACAGATGGAATTGTGGTGCCATAAAACTGAAACATGCAGCTTTGTTAAGGAGAAAATGAACACAGGAAAAGAGCTTCAGCTTCAAATACAGTGTAATCACAGAACAGTGCTTTTGCTAATGTTTAATTGTCAAATGAGAGATATTTTTTAAATAGTTCCAAGGGGTAAATGTAGACTAAGCAAACAGCTACTTAAATAACAATTTCATTTGTGTTGTGCAAGCTGTGTTTGAGGGCCTGGGAGCTTTATTTAATGTCAATTTATTGTTCTGCATCCTTGCCCAGCCTCATACTTTGCTGCAGAGGGTGAAGGCGTGCACGAGTGAGGAGGACCAGGAGAAGCTGATGCAGATCACAAGCCTACATTCACTGAATGCCTTCTTGCTACCAATCAAAACTGTGGGAGTGCAGGTACAGGGCCCCTTCCAGGCCTGTTGGGGAGCTGCTGTGGGGAAACTTCTCTGCTGCCCAGGGGTGGAATACAGAGCTGGGCTCAGGAAGGGAAACTGCAGGTGCTCTGCCAGCCTTGTCCTGCGTGGGTGTGGGTGCAGGGCAGGTGTTGGGATCCCTGAGCTCCGTGCCAGGGGCTCTTTGGGCCATTGTCCAGCCCAGGGGCTGCTCACTCACTGTAAGCTGCTGCTAGCCCCACAGAGGCTCAGGAGTGCTGGGCTGGGCTGGGCTAGGCTGGTAAAAGTCCCTCCTTCCAACATCCAACAATGGTTGTTGCCCTTTCTTGTGCTTTTCTGAGCTGTGCTAATCCCCCTCCTCGGGAAGGGAGGAGCTGGAGCAGTGCAGGGAGCACTGAGACCTGTGCAGCAGCTGAGTTCCCTTCCCTTTTCCTCCCTGTGGGCACAGACACTCACACCAGGTGCAGGTGCTGAGCTGGCACTCTTGTGGAGCTCTCTGCAGTGACTTGGGAGATTTCCTTTCTTACTGAACTCTGTGCAGTGACTTGGGAGATTTCCTTTCTTACTGAACTCTGTGCAGTGACTTGGGAGATTTCCTTTCTTGCTGAACTCTGTGCAGTGACTTGGGAGATTTCCTTTCCGAGCGGTCATGGCTGCACAGTGCCTTGCTCTGCGCCCTCAGTGTTGAATTCCTCCTCAGATTTTATTTTCAGCTGCCTAATGTTGTGTGTGGCTCTTTGCAGTCAGCTTTGGTTACTGTTTCAGGCTGCAGTGTCATCAAATTTCTGTGCTTTGTCACCAAAATACCAACGCTGGCCACTGCAGATGAGTCTTCCCAGTCTGAATATTTCCTTTTACAGCTCTGTCACCTTGCTCTGTGTTTTCTTACCCGCTCAGTCTCTCACTGATGTCACCAGCTCAGTGTCTGCTAAATGTTGGCCCAAACTGTGGTCCTGTCACCTGCAGGAGGGACAGGAAGGCATGGTGAGTTACTCTGGCAGCAGAGCTCACGTTCAGGGGGGTTGTTTCTGTTCTGCAGGGTGACTGTCGCTCGTACAGCTACGTCTGTGGCATCTCCAGTAAAGATGCTCCACACTGGGAGTCCCTGATGTTTCTTGCCAGGCTCATACCACGCATGTGCCACAACATCAACAGGTGAGTACTGAACTGCCTTTATTTTTAATTATCTAATTCATAAATGAAAGTATAGCAGGTGTAAACATTTCCCTGTTTGATCTGGCGTGTAATTTTTTTTTGTGTTGGACAGGTGCATCATACAGAGGTCACAAATACACAATAAATCAAAATATGGATTTATTTCCAGCTTGAAAAGAAATTGCTGGCCTATATCCTTGGATTAGGCAGCCTCCACTCTAATTTATGCAAATCTCTTCTGCAAGACTCCAGCCTGGTGCTGAGCTGTGGTGTGCTGCAGTTGGGTTTGCCTTTGTGTCACAAAGGGATTTGTGTGGGGCTGTCAGCCCTGGTGGCACAGGGAGGGCCCCAGAACTGGGCAGTTTGATCCTAATTGAGCTCTCTGAGGATACATTTTCCACCTACTCCAGTCTGTAACTTTTCCAACATCTGAAGGTGCTTAGACATGAAATCAGCTCTGGAGAATTATTCCCTCCTTGCCTGGCAGTGGGATTTCTGCCAAAACTGCTTAGAATGGCTTATAGCAAAACTTCATTTTCTCACATAAGTGACACCTACTGACAGAGCTTTTACTCTGAAAGGTGAGACCTGGAATTGCAAGATACCTGTTTAAATTAAGTGCAGAGGGCACAAAAGAAGGCATAAATCAGGATTGCCTGTGCAGTTCCAGAGTGTGTCAAAAAATGAAAATAAAAGCCAGTTTCTGGCTGTAGAGCACTGCTGATTTCTTTAAGCTCTGCTGGGTCCAATGCTGCCCTCCTGAGCATCCCACATCTCTGGGAGTCCTGCTCTCCCTGGGGTCTTTGCAGCTCCACTGCTGCTGCAGGGGCAGGGAGGAGGGCACTGCCATAGCTGGTGTGCTGCCCAGCTCTGCCTGCAGGCTTTGTATCCCAGCAGAAGTACCCAGTATAAACCAGCATGTCTGTGTGCTTTGGGGTTTGGATGAGTGCTCCTGGTTTGTGTCTGCAGGCTCCAGCAGCTGCTGCAGACACCTCGTGGTAAATCCATGCACGAGGCCACTCAAACTCTGCTTTTTCTTCTGCAGCATCTGAAACACAAGGAATGAGATGAAAAACATAAAGCTGATGTGACTGCTTTGAATTCAGAAGATGTTTTGGTGCAGATGTACTTCTGTAGATTCATAAACTGCAGTTAGTGCCCTGTGCTGAAAACTTCATTAACAATGAGGTGTAGCATTTAATGGGGGGTTTGGTGGTTTCCTGTTAAAAATTGTAGGCAAAATAAAACATCGTGCTGTTTTCTAGCTCTGACCTCTCACTGTAGCACTGAAGATGCAGGTTTTAGGCAATCTGGTTTATTCTGTGTGTGGCAAATGTGTTTTTCCCCCACGCTGTGTGTTGCAGAGTCGTGTACGTGTTTGGCCCCCCTGTGAAGGAGCCCCCCACGGATGTCACCCCCACCTTCCTGACCACAGGAGTCCTCAGCACTTTACGTCAAGCTGACTTTGAGGCTCACAACATTCTCAGGGAGTCTGGTAGGTGCTCCACCTTATCCCGGGGGTCAGACTCGTGTTTCCAGATCCCTGCAAACCTAATGGGTGTAATTAGAGTGGTACTGTCAAAGTCTACAAGCAAATAGGTCCAGAAAAGGCGATTGGTTAATGGGATGACAGTGAAAAGTTGTGGAAGCTGATAGCTAAAGGATAGGAATTAATTTTAGGGGATTTTGGGGACTGACTTGCTTCTAACACATCATGAGGCTCAAAGCTGTGGTGCTTCACTGCAAAGCTGTGCAAAAAGTCCTGTCAGGCAGCTGAAAGTCACCAAAATCCCTTCTCTTTGCTGTCTCTGTTTGCCTGGGGTGAAGAAACTTGACATAGTGTTGGTTTTGGGGAAAGCCCAGGTACTGAGTTTCCCATGGGGGTGATGCTCACAGCCTGTGGTGGTTTCAGATTTCTTAACTTGAAGTCAAAGCTGTGTTTGTCAACCCAAACCCTGCACAGCCAGGGAGTGTGGAGTCCCCTGGATGTGCTACACAGGCAGAGCCTGGGAATTCATAGTTCTGAGGTTCAGCCTCTTCAGTTTTTTACTTAATTACCTTTGGAGATGTGATCTGTGTGGGAAGCACTGCATCAGCCCTGCCTGTATTTCATATAAACCAAGTTACAAACAGATCCCTCTCTCTGAGGATCCATGTTCAGTTTGCAAAGCTGTGTGAACAGAATTTGTGCAGAATTAACCTCAAAAGGCTGAGATAACACTGTCGGCTGTGTTGGTAAAGCTGTAGCTGTGTCTCGCTAACTTTTGGTGACACTTGGCTTTGTGTGAATGAATCGCTCCTAAAAATAAGCCTGGAGTTATGGTTTAGTGAGAAAACCTCCCTGTGCAGCAGCTCAGGCCAGGGCTGGCAGAGGGAGAGAGCCTGAGCAGTGTGAGCTCCACACACCTGGGTTTTGGACCTTTAGATCACTGAACCAGGGGAAACTGGGGGCTGTGCATTGCCTTTGAAGAGATGTTAAAAATCACTGAAATGTCATTGTCTGGAGTTCCCTGCCCTCTGCCAACCAGGGATACTGAAGAGCTTTCTGCTGGGTGTTTCAAAGGCTGTTCCAAGAGTATTTCAGAGATTTATTTGGGAACAGCTCTTTATTGGGCTTGATATAGGGACAGATGAAAGCCCATGGTTTTATGTGGGCTCTTCAGTTGGTTCACAGTGAATTACAGGGATAACACAGATTAGCTGGGATTTTTCTGCGTGCCTGCAAAGGCTGAGGATCATCTCAAGGGGCAGTTTATAGAATCCCAGAATGGTTTGGGTTGGAAGGGATGTTAAGGATCATCTGTTCCACCCCCTGGAGACACCTTCCACTATCCCAGGGTGCTCCAAGCCCTGTCCAGCCTGGCCTGGGACACTCTGGGGATGGGGCAGCCACAGCTGCTCTGGGCACCTCCCAGTGCCCCCAGTGCTGATTTGCAGCTGCAGAGCTGCAGCACCACTGTGCCCCCGTGCTGTGGGCCCAGAGGGAGCAGATCCCACGGGATGCAGGAACAGCTCCTGCCTTTCAGAGCCAGAAGCACGGGCGGGAACTGTGCGGCCCTCGTGTCACTGCTGTGACCCCAACCCATGCCCTCCATGTGCTGCAGGCTATGCTGGGAAGATCAGCCAGATGCCAATCATCCTGACCCCGCTGCACTTCGACCGGGACCCCCTGCAGAAGCAGCCCTCGTGCCAGAGGTCCGTGGTCATCAGGCCCTTCATCACCAGCGACTTCATGACGGGCATCGCCGCCACGCCGGGCAGCGAGGTGCCCGAGGAGGTGAGTCAGGGGCTGGGGCTGCCTGCTCTGCCAGCCCCCTGCTCTGCCAGCCCCCTGCTCTGCCTGTCCCACCCAGGCTCTCCTCTCGCCCTCGCTCCCTTCCCTTCGATTTCCTTGCGAGCTTTTTCCCTCTCTCACAATAATTATTAGGAAGAGAATATTGTGGTGTTTGGGGGAAAAAGCTAACAAAATGAGGGGCTGGCAGATGGGTATGACAAACTTGAAGGCTTTCCCAGCAGAGCTGAGCCAAAATACCACCAATTAAAGAAGAAAGAATACCCCAACCATTCCTGGGATTTGGAATTAATTTTTGCCTTGGTAATTGGAAAATTCCTGGCGTTATGAATTGCCTTTGTCTGGCACTTGTGCTTTTACTGGAGCTTGCAGTTTAACATCTCAGTGTCCTGTTTGCTCCTTGGGTCACTAAAAGGACTTAGGAGTCAGATTCAAGCCTTTTTTTTTTTTTCTGGGAAACTTTATCCATGTCCAGTCAAGTACTTTGTCCCTCTGGGAATGCACTGTAGAAATAGGACTGACCTTTTATTTTAAACACACTTTAAGAGCATATGAGCCATGTTTAGTAATTGTGTATAACTGAGGTCCTCTACTCCTAAGGCAGCCCATCCATGAAAAAAACAATCCAGGTTGCCATGTGAACTGTCCCATTGCATAAAATGAGGATTCATTTGACCTCAGTGTTTGTGTTTAAAAACAACAAACACCACAAAACCCACCCCCAGACAAAACCCCTGCATTCTTCAAAATGAAAAACAGTGATTTTAAGGCTAGGTAATAGTGTGGTGACTAAATAATAGAGGTTATAGACAATAATAGCTGTAGGGTTTTTAAGGAAGCTGAACTTCTGAGGATCATCAGATTCTCACCTAGAATATTCCTGCTAACATGGATTAATTGTGAGCTCTGGAAGATAGCTCTGACTGGAAGCTCTTTGTTTTGGATGTTTATTGAACTTTTTACCTTGGCAGCTTCTGGTTTTCTCTTGGCAGGGGTTTCCCCCAGGCTGAGCTGTGTGCTTGGTGGCCCAGCTGGAGGTGCTGGTGCGAGGGGAGCCAGGAGGGACTGGCAGGAGCACCCAGCACAGTGTTCTGCTGAACTCCAGGGAACAGCTTTGAGCCCGGGCACTTCTGTCCGTGCCAAAGTCAGCACGTCCCAAATGGAGCTGCAGATACCATAAACCAGAGGTTTTCTTGCAGCTGGTTGTATTTCTTGCCTGGTGGCACTGTGCTGACAGCAGCAGGCCCTTGTCTCCAGTGTCCAGCAGAACTGGTGTGAGCAGTTTGCCCTCAAGCTTTTTGAGGATGATTTTCATCAGGTCTGTGTCACACACTTTCTTCTGATCTTGTGTTTCCCCTCCACCACAGGTTGTGTTGAAAATGGTGGCAGAGATCAAGAAGATCCCTGGCATCTCTCGGGTGATGTATGACTTGACATCAAAGCCACCAGGAACTACGGAGTGGGAGTAATTAACTGTTCCCTATCCAAGTACTGTGTGCAGTCTAAATCATATCAGAAACCATTCCCAGTGTTGACATGCAGTACTGTGAAAGAGTGACTGGAGCTGCTACATCGCATCAGATTCCTCTCCTGGAGCATAATCCTGCAGTTCAGAGCTGTGCTGGGGATGAGAGCGGCGTGGGGCTGAGGATTGTACGGGTAAATGATGGTGGCAGCGCTGCCGGGACAGGCCCCTCTGCTTTGCCTTTGTCTTTCCAGTCCCCGTGTTCTCCCGTGTTCTGTTACTGTCATTTCGGTGTCTCTTTGTTTTTGTACACTGTGTAAAAAGAGACAGTTTATTTACTTCTACCAAAAGCATTGTTACAGCCCAAACCTGTAAAAGGAGTTAATTCTTTGTGACCAACCGCTTTGGGACGGATTTATTATAAATAAATATTTTGCCAAATGGAGTAGTGGGTACCGTTGAGTCGTGGAGTGGCCGTGTAAGCTGTGTTCTGTTCCCTTGTTCTGTGCCCCTGGCACCGGGGTGGGCACTGCCGTGTCCGTGTGTCTGTCCCGGGCACAGGAGAACTCCCCTGGGTGCTGCAGGGGCTCTGGGTGCTGCGGGGCTGGCAGGAGGGCAAACCTGGCAGTGCAGCCAGGAAAGCTGTGGCAGCAGAGCTCCCACGTGTCCCCAGCGCTGCCCTGTGCTTCCCTTGTGCTCGGTGAGTTTGTTTTCTTCACGTTGACAGGGTTTTTTTGGGGTGTGTGTTGTGCTTAGCTCGATCTGTGAGTCACCCTAGTTGTTAGTGTGGAGCCCTGGTCGGGTGAGCTCCCCATCCCTGTAGATCTCCTGTCACCTGTGTTCTGCTGTTCGTAGTGAAGCAATAATTTGAGATGGTTACTGGGCAGGAGCTTTCTGATGTTTTGAGGCAAAGCCATTTCCATCCACCTGAGAATCCTGTCCTGTGGCAGGAACAGTTGGAGTCTGACCCGAGCAGGTTGCTGGGTGCCTGCTGGTACCCCCGCTGGGGGAGCTGGAATGTGCATCCAGGCTCATCCCTCTTATCCCTGATTTTTTAGTTTAAGCAGTTGTGTTTTGTTCAGCTGCAAGATCACTGTAGTATTACGGGATAAAATACTTGGTTTAAACTGTTCAGTTACATGGAGTATTTCATGGCTGTAGCTCCTTCTCCCTGCCCTTGCCTGGATTTGTGAACTGGAATAATATTGAAAGTGTTTGTTCTATATTTTGGGTCGCACGCGTTTTCCTGTTCTTACATTCCCTGCCTACACATTATGGAAATTTGGTTTGGAAATTTCTGCTCCTAGGAAATGGCCAACTGGTGTAAATGTGTTTTTTTGCCTGTGTCACTGAGGGGTGTTTGGCACCAGGGGGAGGAGGTGCTGCTGCTGGGTACAGGGGGGTGCAGGAGGGCAGGAATTGGGGTGGGGAGCTCTGCCTCCCCTGCAGCCCTGCTCCAGGAGGGATTTACAGCTTAACTGGTGTGGGCAAATCGAGCTGAATTGATAACTCAGTCACCTCCTTTCTAAAAGGGGGGTGGTGATTTGCACCTACACCTGTCATAACCTCCTTGAGCTTCAGTGATGTCAGTGATCCTCGATTCCTTGGCTGCGGGATGGGGATCTGTGCTTGGTTAAACCCTGGGAATGGGTGTTTGCTGGGGCAGGGCCTGGCCCAGCAGGTAAAAGCTGACCTCAGAGAGCTCCCCAGTGATGTTCCAGTGCATTTAAGTTTGGTCAGGCAAGGCTGAGGGCAGCTGTTGTCATTTCTGGGTGGTGCCTTGCTCAAAAGGGTGCAGAGAGAAGAGCTCAGTCTCTGGTGAGGTGCAGAACCCCCTCAGTTCTCACAGCAACAGGCTCGTCCTCGTGGCTGCCACGGCTGCGTTGCCTTGACAGCAAACAAGCAAAGCTGAAGGAATCACTAAAAATAATGCAAATAATAGAACTCTTGACACCCAACCCCTGCTGGATTGTGGCCAGGCTGTCCCTGTGTAGCTGGAGCTGCAGTTTGTGTGCTGTGGCTGTGATTTGACTGGGGTAAAATGTGCTCCCAACAAGGGCTGGGGCTGCAGGGGAGGTGGCACACACCCTACAGCTCTCCTGGGCAGGAACCTTTTATCTCCTGCATGCTGCACCCTTGGAGAAGTCCTCTTTGGAGTTGCATCCTGGCTCTAGGCACGATGTCTGCTGGGCACTGTGAGCATCCTTTAACCCCTGGGCTGCTTCCCCTCTGCGTTCCTGGAGCTGGGCAGCAATTCCGTGCTCTTCTTTAGGTCAGAAAGTTGGATATTGAGCATTTTAGGCGTAAACTATTGCACTATAAATCAAAATGTCTTACTGAAGCAGAGTCTGTGCCCCTGAGCCCCGTGTGCCAGCTGTACTGTGCTTGGAGCCCTGCTGGGTTGTTCTGGGAAGGTCAGGGAGCTCATCCCAGCAGCTCTGGGTGCTTCTGTGCAATCCCTGTGCCCTGGACAGCCAGACTGGAGAGAAACATCATACTCTGTTCACGTTTCTTAAAAACCAGTTATCTTTAGCACCTAGTTTACAAACTAATACCTGTAGCTGCCCTGTACAATTGTTCACCTCGAGTCTTCAGTAAAACATGTCAGCAATTAGAGGAGTTTGTATCGGGGGCACTCCCCATCAGTCTCAATTTTTAACATTTTTCTGCTTGTGAAATGATAAAGTACTGTGAGCCTTAATTTTTATCCACAAATAAAAATATTATGTTTGAACTTGGGTGTGACTCTTTTTTTTTAGGGCTTACATGTAGAAACTGTATTATGAATGGGAGTGTATTTTGGGTTGAAAAAGCTGTTTTTATGGATGTAATTGATTTAAATGTGTGCTCAAGAACCCCTTTAGAGCTGGAATATTTCTCTTGTGGCTCCTTCCCCAGAGTGGTTTGGGATACGGGGGTCAAATATAAAGCTGCTTGCAAGATTTCTTCCTTTTTTTAATGTTATTTTGGGTGAAAAACATTGTGGGGTAAATGAAGCTTTGTGGGGGAGCCAAGTTTGAGTTGAGTATTTGTTAAGTCTTAATTAAGGAGAAGGGTGTGTGCTTTTTAGAGTGTGGTGGGCTGGGGCCAGTCCCTGGGTGGGTGGGGATGATCCTTGGGTGGGTTGGGGACAGTCCCTGGGTCTGTCCCGCTGCCCCCAGCACTGAGAGGTGTTTGCCCCATCCCTGTGCTCCTCAGGAGGCAGCAGGAATCATCCCGGGGTTCCATCCATCATCCATGGCCCCCCAAGTCCTGGGCTGTGTTTGTCCCTGGAGCCTCTGGGCTCTCTCAGCTCTGTCCCAGTGGCCCTGGCTCCTGTCGGGTTTGTGCCCAGCAATGATGTTCTGGAGCAGCTTTTATCCCCTGGGACATGCCTCCAGTGCTGCTCTTGCAGTAGTTTTGTTGCAGTTTGGGCCAGGTGAGCCAGGACAAGGCACTGACGAGGGCCAGGCTGGCCGAGTTTCATGGTGCAGAGCAGGGATGCTGCTCAGGACATTGGGAATGCAGGAGGAATCGGTTGGATTTGGGGGTTTTAAAGGAAAAACAAGGTTTTCTGGATGAACACTGGAGTGATGCTTGCTTGCTCCTGGGCACTCTTGGTGGCAGAGCCCAGGGGTGGATGAGGGCTGAAGGAAAACCTGAGCCAAGGGAGCTCAGCCCCGGATGGTGGCAGGGATGGGTGGGAATGTGGAGGAGCAGAGACCCAGCACCACAACACCCCCAGCTTTGGAGGTGGCTGAGTCAGGGATGGGATCCAGGATGATCTTTGTGCTCTGCAGAGCTGGGGTTTATTTTTAGTCCCCGTGTGGTGCTGATTGCTATGGCAATGCCACGGCACTGCGGGCTCCAGGGATGCGCTGGGTGCTGCTCCGGGACCGGGAGAGCTCCTGGCCGTGCTTGGGGATGGAGTGACAGCTCCGTGTCCCCTGTCTGCTCCGGGGTGTGGGCTCAGCTCACAGCCAGAGCTGGGGCTTGCTGCCAGCCCCAACCAGGGCTCCGAGCTCTGGAAACCAAACACACTCCTCCGGGAGCAGGATCCATTCTGAATTGATCCTGGGAGCATTCCCTGCTCAGCAGGGAGTCAACTGCTCAGGAGCCTGGCCAGGAACTATTCTGAACTCATCCTGGGAGCATTCTCTGCTCAGCAGGGAATCAACTGCTCAGCACCTGCTCAGCTACAGCAGCTCAGCCTTCAATCTGAAATTCATGCAGAGAAGTGAAGACTCTGAGGGTAGTTCTGCACCTTCCCGTGCTGCTGGAGCAGGTCAGGGATCATCAGGCTCCAAGGCCTCCTTCAGCCCTGCCCAGCACAGCCACGTGCCTCCTGAGAGGTCTGAGTGCCTGGGCTCTCCTTGACCTTGGAAAACTTTCCCCTTTCTAATCACAGGTTGCTTGGTCACCACTTGGTGCAACTCAGAGCAAGCCCAGAAGAGCTGCTCGTGGGTGACCTCGCTGAACTCAGCAAAGAGGGAAAAAAGAGTTAATTAACATACCCAGGAATTTTTCTCCTCACTTGGGTGTGCTGGGACTGGCCTTTGGCTCTACAATCACATCTAGAAATTATTGGAGAAGATAAAAGGCTGGAGAGAGCCACTTCCACTTCAGATTTTAATTCCAGCAGATTGGCTCACTCGAGGCTGCTGTGCCCCGGTGCCCTTCAGGGAGGCAGCTGCCAGCTCTCCGAGGGGCTGCTCTTGGGGCTTGGGTTAACAAGTAGATTCAATGATCTTAGAGGTCCCTTAAAAGCTGGCTGACCACGGTTCCATGCTGTGGAAGCAGGTTTGCTGAGGGTGCCCAGGCACAAAGCTGCTGGCCAAGCAGAGGTTCATCAGCCACCTCATTTGAGCGCTGTCAGAGCAGGGTGAGCCACTTAAACTCAATTAAACAGCTTAATGAATCTTTCCCTGATGGGGTTTCAATTACCTGGAGCAGAGGAGAGCTGGGAGTAGCAGAGCCTGAGCTCCACGGCTCGTTGGATCAGGAGGTGGGAATGAGTGAGCTCCTGTGGGACCAAACCCCTTGGCTTGCTTAGGGATCACTGACAGGTACATCCCAAATCACTCTGTACCTGGGCAAGGCCCGGGGTTTTATGCTTAAATCTCTCTAAATAGGATCTTCCAGGTGATTAAGTGCTGCTCAGTTGTCTGGCTCGAGAGGATCCTGTCTGTGTGTGCAGAGAGGTTTGGGACGTGCGGGTGTGGAAAAATGCAGGGAACAGATATTGAGAGGCTGCTGTGGGATGTGCACAGCAAGGGTGGATTTTGAGATCATTTTGAGAGAGGATGAATGGTAAATGCGTTTTAGTAGAATTACTGGAGAATTGCAGGGTCAGACTGTGTGTCCTGCATTCCCTTAACTCTGGAACCAGGCACTGACAGGCTGGGAGAGCTGGGGGTGCTCACCTGGAGAGGGACTGGGGACAAGGGATGGAGGGACAGGACACAGGGAATGGCTTCCCAGTGCCAGAGGGCAGGGCTTGGTGGGATATTGGGAAGGAATTCCTGGCTGTGAGGGTGGGGAGGAGCTGGCACAGGGTGCCCAGAGCAGCTGTGGCTGCCCCTGGATCCCTGGCAGTGCCCAAGGCCAGGCTGGACATTGGGGCTTGGAGCAGCCTGGGACAGTGGAAGGTGTCCCTGCCCATGGCAGGAGTGGCACTGGATGGGCTTTGAGTTCCCTTCCAACCCAAACCATTCCATGACTGATTCCATCAAAATAAATTTGTGGTGCAGAAAGTCTGGACGAGCTTGTTGGCACAGAGGTGCCACTGGAATGGCACATCCTGCTGGAAAACTGCTCAGGAGATTTTAAACCAGGTTTGAAAGGGGCCCTGTGTGCAGTGCATTAACTCATCCAGGCAACCTCCTGCTTCCCCGAGCAGAAAACAGCTGCTGCAGGGGCTTTAGGAGCTTCTCTTATTTACATCTGAAAACAGGAGGTTTGACTAAAAGGGTGCCCGAGCCAGAGGAAAATGGATTAATCCCGAGCTCTGATCCTGGGGGCTCCAGGCTGGCTGTTGCTGAAATGCTCTGCTGTAAAACCAGAGGCACAAACAGCACTGGGGGGTTTCAGGCTGTTTCAGGGCTGGTTTAAGGCTGTTCTGTCCCCCTGCACCCCTCGGTGTTCCCGGGCCCTCCCTTGGCTCCAGGAGCCTGGGATTGTGTTTAATTCCCTATAAATGCAGGGCATTGCTCTGGGCACAGGGAATCCACACCGGAGGGACAGGAGAGGGAGAGCCCTGGGACACCCCTTGGCAGGAGAGGGTTCCCACATTGTGTGTCCAACTGCAGGGACTGCAGCTGGAATAAAAAATCAGATTTTAGAAAGCTTTTTGAGAAGAGAGAGAGAAATTTTCAAAATCTGGTGTAATTTATTAATAAATATAACTTTTATAGTATTATATAATTAATATAATAATC
>VZRF01008544.1:61535-117883 GCA_013396875.1 Vireo altiloquus
GATGTTTGCCTAGAAAACTGAATATAAAAGGAGTATAAAAGGAACAGAGAAGGCAGGAGGTGCCCCCAGCCCTGAGCAGGGATCAGTTTGAAGTGATGCTCACCCGACCATCACACCCTGGTCCTGCCATGGGTCCGGCAGCAGGAGGGGTTTGGGGTGGGTTTGTCCCCTCAGGAGACGCCCCCAGCCCTCCGACGTGTCCCGCTGGATGCCCGCGGCGCTGGGAGCCGAGGATCCCAGCATCAATATTTCACGGCAGCTTTGCTTTCAGGAAATCAATCGTTCTGCAATTTTTATAAGGCGAGCCAGGCTCTCCTTACGTGCCAGGCTATAGAATCTCCCCGGACACGATATCCGCTGGCCTAAGCGCCGCATTAAGGAACATCCAGCCGCACAATGGCCCGCGATACCCCAACAATGCCCCACTGAGAGAGGGACAAATCGCCAGCAGCTGCTTTAATTTAATTTACCTCTAAGGTGACTGATACCTTTCAGCGCCTTTGGGAACAGCGGGGTGTTTCTGTGGTTAAGGGAATGACAGGCACGGGAGGCTGAGGAAGCACAATGTGCCTTTTATGCAGCTCTTTGAGAACTCTGTTTGGCTTTTGATAACCAACTTCCACATGGAAAGACCTGAAGGACCTTATGAGGCTTCAACTCGAGCACCAGAAAAATAAGTGTGTATTCTTTCACTGCTCAGGGCTGGTTTAAAGGCTTCTGGAGTTGCTGGAAACCTTTTCCTTTCTGGGAAGGACTTTAAAAATCAGGGATAAACGAGGAAACACTTTGGAACGGGCACAGAACTAGAATATTTTAACAGCTCAAAGTCTGAGTCACTTTTCTAGAGTTTTGCAAACCTCCCAGCGAGTGTTTTAGTGCCACGTCTGCTGTATAGGTTGGACAGCATCAGTTCTTGTTGGAGGTATATTTTATAGGCTTTATTCCAAAAGGCGATGGAATTGCTTTCTGGAAAAGCAGCCAAAAGGGTTTTTTTTGTTCCGTGCCCCCTGTGGCAGCACGGTGACAGCCCTGTGTGGCTGCAGGGCAGGATGGGCCCTGCCGGGCTCCCAGCACACCTCACCCGGGACTGGCTCTGGCTCGGGGGTCCCCAGGGCTGGGGGACGGCGGAGAAGGGGCGGTGGGAGCCAGGCTGGTCCCACCTGGCCGATAGGGGACCCGACAGCAGCCGGGAGTGCCCGGAGGGTTGGGACGGAGCAAGGTGGGCATCCAAACCCTCCGGGGAGGTGGTGGGGGGTAAGGCAGGGACACCGGGCACTGCTCGGAGCCTGGGAGCTTTGGGATGGATGCTGGGAAAAGGCTGGGGGAGCCTCCAGCCTTGGGGATCTGCAAGGCTCTGGTGGGGAGCCAGAGACCTCCCGAGCTCCCCTTGCCCTTATTCCAGGAATCCTTCCAGCCGACCCCCGCCCCCGAGAGACCCTGCGGGGCACAGGGGGGACTGATGGCTCTGCTTTGGGGTGATTACAATGCTTTTGAGGCAATCCCGCTGTGTTAGAGGGGTTTTTGCGCTGCCTGCTCCCTCGGCACACGGCTCTGTCCGTGCTCCCGAAGTGGTTGCTGTGATTAGAGCTGTAATCTCTGTATCAGCTTTTACAGTTCGGACCGGAGAGGGGAATTAATGCGATTCCGGTGTCTGCTCTTTCATACATTTTCCAAACACCGTTTGCTCGGGAGCACTCGGAACTTTGTTCTCGTCCTAAGGGTGACCAAATCCCCAAATTTCTACAGATCCCTTGGAGAATGGAAGTCCCTGCAGGATGGGGAGACCCGAGGAGCTGCAGGAGGAGGAGCAGGAGGGCAGAGCGGCGGGCTCAGCGCCAGCGTGGCAGGGCGATGGGCACGGGGATGCTCCGCGTCGCGGCCGGCACGAACAGAGCCGCAATTTGCCCGGGCCAGCCCACGTGGGCGAGGGTTCGCCCTCAAGGTGACACGTGTGACTTCACCTCCGATGTTTACGGCGCTGGGGAGCCGGCCGGGCTTTCCAGAAGGCTCCACCGAAGGGCCGGCTCGGTCCGAGGCCAGCCGGGGCGATGCGCTTGGGGACCATCCTCCGCCCCGGCTGCCGAGCCGCTGCCACGCGGGAGCCGCTACAGATGTTTCCATGAGAAGGTTGCGGCTCTCCTTTCTGGTTAAGCCCCGCAGACACGTCTCTAATTACAGCTTTGTGGCCGGCGTGAGGTTATAGAGGGAGAAAGTGCGCGCTGAAATCACTTTCAATGATTTGAGGGCAGCGGCTCAGCGCCGTCGCACCGAGGCAGGAGGCGAAATGCTGGCGGCACGCACGGGGACCGTGGGGGGGAAGAGCGCCGATGAGTCCCTGAAGCTGAGGAAGCAGTCGGTGCTGTCCCTGGGCAGCAGGGACAGAGCCCTGAAGAGCTCGGCCGAGAGCAGCAAGGAGGGCAGGGCGCGGGCCGGGCAGCCCCAGCAGCGAGCTCGGCGCCTGGCGCTGCTGCGGGAGCTGGAGATGAACTGGTACCTGCGCGTGTGCGAGCTGTCCCACGAGTACACCATCGCCTACACCACCGGCATGCCCCACAGGTACGTCCCTGCTCCTCCCGGGGAGAACTCTGCCCTCGGGAATGCTGCTGGCCGGCGTGACAGTGATAATCGTGATTGTAATAATAATGACAGCAACAACAACAAAAATAATCATAGTAATGGTAATAACAATAGAAAGGCTTTATAAGCCTGATTTTTCTGGTTAGTCAGGCTTTACAGAGCTGAATATCCTGCAAACTTGTCTCTTGATTGCCATAACTTCTTCAGCACAAACTGCGTGTGGTTGTTGAGCCTTGTTTCTAATTTGTCTAAGTGATTGCTGTTTTGTTCGAATAGAGTTGAAAAGTTGCTGCTGCCGAGCAGGGGTGGCAGGAGGGTCCCTGTCCCCCCCTCCCTGCCCGGGCAGCTGCGGGGCTCAGCCCGGGAAGGAGCCCCCGGCATGGGGAACCTGCAGCCGCTGCATCTCTCATCCCATCGGTCTTAAATGTCGCAGCCTCCAGAATCTGATCTTGCTCCTTTAAAAAAATATAAGGGGATCTTGGTATTAGTGGAAATTAGACGTGAGAGTCTCTAATCTCCTGTGCGGGGTCAGACCCTCACTGAAATCGGAACCTCAGCAGGAACTGCTCGGGATGCCTCTGTCCCGGTCCCGAGGAGCCCTGGCAGCGGCTCGGGGCAGCCCTGGGGGCTGCTGGGGGGGATCGGGGCTTTCCTTCACCTCATTTCGGGGCTTTCCTTCACCTCATTTCGGGGCTTTCCTTCACCCCATTTCGGGGCTTTCCTTCACCTCATTTCGGTAGCAGCCGGGATTTCGGCAGAGGATCGGCCCTAACCCCCGGCAGGGTGGGGATACCTGCAGTGCCCGGCACAAACCGAGCTCTTGCAGATACACTTGGATAAGAAACTAATTAGGATGTCACGGCAATAAAAATTAGGAAGGGGATAAGTGAAAGGAAAAGGAGGTAAAACGGAGAGAAGGAGCAAGTGGGTATTAATGCAGAGATGTCCACAGGCACCTGAAGGGAGCACGGGGGGTCTGTGGGTTGGGAAGGGGCAGATTCTGGGTGCGGTGCCCACCAGCCCCAGCAGCTCGCTGTTGGCACCCAGGGGCTGGAACAGCACCATAAAAGCAAAGTGCTGGGGAATAACTTTTGGGAGAAGTAACTTTCTAAAGGTGCTGACCCATGCAAACCTGGTACTCCAAACCAGTAAAACTTGTGTCCAAAAGACTCAGAGGAGCTTGCAGAACTATTTCTTAGCGCTGGTTCACCTCTCATTATCGATGAGTAGAAAGCTGGGGCTGGCAGGAGGTAAAACCAAAGGCAGCTGCAGCAGAGATCACAGGTACAGCCTGGGAGTTACCCTGCGGGGGGAAACACGGCAGGGACAGCCTTGGGACACTCTGCCCTCCCTTGAGTGTCCTTGGGCTGCAAAGAGCTGGGCTTGAAATCCCCCCCTGCATCCCCCCGTGGGGTCAGCACTGTGGGAACAGGACCCTCATCCTTGTGCAGGACCCTCAGGGGACATCCAGGGCCACGGTGCCCTGATCCGACAGTGCACAGGAAGAATAACGGGGTAATCCCACTGTCCCTGCCAAACTCCCCTCTGTGACATTGAATTATGAGCTTTTCAAATATATTCTGGGGTTAGGATCAGTCTTTCTTTATCTGCTTTGAAAGATTTAAGGATTAGTTGAGTTCATGATACATCCATCACTTGATTATTTAACTTATTTTTCTAATGTATTTGGGGCTGAAATGGGGTGAGTTTTTAAAATAGAAGAGTCTCAGACATCTGCCTCAGCAGCATGAACCAGACCTTGGCAGGATTGCTTGCTGTGGCCAGAAAAGGTCGCTGTGGCCAGAAAAGGTCACTGTGGCCCTTTGGGGTGTTGCAGGGGTGAGGACCATAAAAGCCATCCCTGGACTGTTCAAGGCCAGGTTGGGCAGGGCTTGGAGCAACCTGGGATGCTGGAAGGTGTCCCTGCCCACGGTAGGGGAGTTTGGAATGAGATAGTCTTTAAGGTCCCTTCCAGCCCAAACCATTCTGTGAATCTATGAACCAGAACCTCTTTGTTTGCTGTTTAGCAGTGGTGAAATCATTGTTAACATCATAATTTAATTCATATGAAATGTCACACCGTGGAAGGCTGCAGATGCTGGGGAAGTTCCCAGTCCAGGTAACCCCAGCTGTGCCCTATGAGAAAATAATCTGTCCTAGTGGGTTGCAGAGGAGATGCCTGCAGAGTTCATCCTGCCAGCACAGGGCCTAAAACACACCCTGTGAGAGAATCTGGTTTGTGTTTATTGGCCTTGGATCGAATCCCAAGAAAATATTTCTCATTATCTAAATATAAGACCTGGGAAATGGGGTCAGTGCTCTATTCCCACCAGCAGTCCCCATCCCTTGGAGTATTGGGCCATGAGAGTCTCAGCAGATGAACAAGTTTGCTGGTTTTGGCCAAAATCCATCCTGGGCATCAACCAAAACGGGTGGGTTGCAATGATATAAGGAACGTCAGGGAGAAGAACATCAGGGAGAAGAACGTCAGGGAGAAGAACGTCTGAGAGAAGAACGTCTGGGAGAAGAAAGTCAGGGAGAAGAAAGTCAGGGAGAAGAACCCGTGCCCAGCTGGGATCCTGCAGGGCAGGGCAGGGCAGGGCAGCGCAGCCCCCGGGCAGGGCAGGGCAGGGCAGGGCAGGGCAGGGCAGCCCAGGGCAGGGCAGGGCAGGGCAGCCCCCGGGCTGTGCTGCCGGCGGTGGCCCCGCTGGCACCATGCACCTGTACAAGCCGGCGTGTGCCGACATCCCCCCACCCAAGGCGGGGCCGCCGCGGGGCCGCAGGGCGGGCGAGGGGCCGCGGGCACGGGGCTCTGCTGCCGGCTGGCCCGGGGCTCGCAGCCCCAGCGCCGAGAGGAAACAGCTGGAGAGGTTCCTGCACCTGCACGGGCTGTCCCTGCACGACACCACCCGCACTGGCATGAGGTACAGGTACGCGGGCACTGCTCCCTAAGGCGGGGAGAGCCGGGCTCAGGGGAGCGAGGGCACTCCTCTGGGTGGGCTGGCGGCAGCTGAGCCCCTCGGCTGCCTTCTAATGTGACCTCTCTAATTTCTCTGAGCGCTGTGAGAATTAGGATGACTTTGAGCAAAGCTGAATGCATGTGAGCTGTTCTCTTAAAACTCTGGATTTGATCCTTCTCTTCTAATGTTAGTCTCAGAATCCTGGAATGGTTTCGATGGGAAGGGACCTAAAAGCTCATCTCATGCCACCCCCTGCCATGGGCATGGGCACCTTCCACTGTCCCAGGTTGCTCCAAGCCCCATCCAAGCTGGCCTTGGACACTGCCAGGATGGGGAAAACCACACTGAATTTTGCAGCTCGGGTCCTGAACCTTGAGACCCTCACCCTCTTTATGTTGCAAATGGACTGAGAGCCCAAAAGCCTGGCTGGGTTCAGGCTGGGAAATATGTGTCTTCTGGGTTAGAAAGGGTGTCCAAGGGAAAGGGTGTGATCCATGCAAGGAGCTGGACCAGCCTGGGGACAGAGGGGGTGGCTGGGGGTGGTGGGTGAAGAAAAATTGTCCTTGTGCTTTGCTGCCAAAGAGGTTCACTTTAAAAGGATCATGTCCTGTCTGGAAAGTCAACAAGTTCTCTCTTCTTCTAATAAAAGCAAATTTTCTTTGAAACATTTGCTTTCCCAAGAGGTTGATCTTTGCCCGTGGCTGGCCTGAGCTTAAAATCGAAATGAGGCAGCACGAGTGGTATTTTCATAGATCCAGCACGGTTGTGTCCCAGCTTTTGCTGCTGGATGGGGAAGTTTGGTGGTGTTCAGAGACAATGTCCAGGGAAGAGTGGGGCTGTGAAAGAGCAGCTTTGGAGTCAGGAGCAGGAGAAATGGCAAAGGGCTTTGTGCCACGGCACTGCTGGGCTGGCTGGGCACCCTTGGACCAAGCTGAGGTTACACAACCTGGAAAGAGAGAGGGAATTGAGCCCACAGTGCTGGAGGGATGAAATGGGAGAGTGTCCCAAGGCTTGATTGGCATCTCAGGGATGCCATGCTCGGAGCAGAGCAGTGCAGGAGCAATCCCTGGGCTGGCAGGAGCACTGCTGTCCCTGAGCAAGATCCTCTCATTAACTGGGGCTTCTGGCCTGGAGAATTGCCACCCTTTAATGAGAAATTCCTTTGCTCCTTCTGATGATCCTAATCCCACATTGCAGTTGTGTTTGAAAAGGTTCGTGTCAGTGCCCACAGGAAAATCCCCATTCATCCTGTTTCTCTCTAATTCTGCACTTTCCATGGTGTTGGTCTGTGCAGACATGATTTAAAACTTGTGCCCTCACTGAGGAGCACGAGGGTAGGCACACAGTGTTCCCAAGAAGGGCTGTGATCCCCTGCCTGAACTCCACAGACTGTCCTGCAAAAGCACTGGTGCAGGGACACACCCTGGCCCGGGACCAGGCTGGTGCCAAGTCTGAAAGGCATCACCCAAAAGCTGCCAGCAACATTCACCTCTGTTCTGCTGCACCAAAAGGTGCTCAGCCTGGGCAGAAACCTGCAAAGAGCTTGGGCAGAAAATTTCTGTAGGGTTGGATACAGATGGAGAGGGAGGTTTTAAGCCATAGAAAAATGTAATTAATGAGAGGTTCTGGGGCTGGTGTGGGGGCAGCTGGGGTTGCTCAGGGCTGTGGCTGCAGGAGCTCCCTGCACACACCTTCAGCCACCTCTGCTTCTTGGCTCAGTAAGTGGAGTGTCCCTCACTCAGCAGAGCCATCAGTCATGGGGAATAAAGCAGGTGCTTAATTTCTGTTGAAGCTGATGGATTTGAGCCTCTGTTCTGTTTTAAGTGTGTCCATTTCTCACAGCTGACAGGAGCAACCATAACTTACTGCGTTCCCAAGTATCCAGAGATTTATCCTGTGGGAGAGGGGCTCTGCAGAGGGCAGGGATGCTCCAGCAGCCACCACCTGCTGCCTTCCATAGGGTATTTTCTCTTCCAGAAGTACAGGTGCTCTTTGAGTCTGCCTGTGGGCTTGGACATTCTCTTTTCTCTTTCTCGTTCTGCTTCCTGGATGTTTCTTCAGCTCTCCACGGGTCCAGTCTAAAGCCAGCACAGTACAACCTTCTTTTTTATTGAGATTTATTCAATTACATGTAGGAAGTAATGAATTGTGGACAAGGAACACTTACTAAACACTTACAAGCTGGTTCATTTGCAGGCTGATCAGTTCTTTTTCCCTTTCATTGCTTCAGCCACTGCAGCACAGTTCAGCTGTCACAGAGGAAGTGCAGCAGTGCGTGAGCTTGGCCCGTTTCTGATGACAACAGAATTTCTCTCAGATGAAACACCATTTACAAAGCAGATTTGGTGCCTTATTATCCAACGAGGTGTTCATTGCAGGGCTCCTTCCCGTGAGGTGTTCATTGCTCCTTTCCAGGCACACTTTGCTGGGGCTCCAGGTCTGTCCTCGCACTGGGAGGCTCTGGCTGCAAAACCTCCCAACATTCTGCTCCTTCCTGATTCCAGCAGGGTCTGTGAGCTTGGGCAGCTGCGCTCGGAGGGCCTGGAGGGGAAATCTTATATGAGTGGTTGTGTCTGCCAGAGCACCCAGGTAGCTCTTGCAAAACATGCTGCTGGCAAATGTTGGGGTGGAAAGTATTTATGGAGGTCATGGAGCCCCAAGGCTCTGCTGGATTAACCCACGCTGCAGCTGGCCTGGGGTTTGGGTTCCTACTTTATTTTGTGTTAGCTGAAGTTCTGTTCCAGGAGGGGGAATTCTTCCCAGAGCACACAAATCCCTGGCAAACCCACTTCACTTGGAGTGACACCCCCAGGGTGTCCTGCAGGGAAACCCCCAAGTTCCTGCATCCCCAGAGAGCTCTGTCCTCTTTCTGTTGTTTCTGTTGGTTCAGCAGCAAATTAAAACCTTGGAATTTAGGGTTGTGATACTGAAACTGATACAGAAACTGGCTAGCAGTAGGATGTTCCCTTTTCTCTTACTCCTTTTCCCTTTCTCCTTCCCCCTTCCCCATTTTCCCTCTTCCCTTTTCCTTTCTCCCTCTCCTGATCGCAGTGGGAGCTGTCAGGAGCTGACAGCCAAGCCCTTGGCCAGTGGTGGCCATCCCATCTCAAATGGATTCAGCAGCCTGGGCAGAGGGAAGCAGAGGGGTCCAAGGGATGGGATTGTCCCTGCACTGGGCGATTAAACAGGCTTTTGGCTTAGGGAGAAGATGATGGACAGGGATTACAGATGTGTTTAAATCGGGAACAGCCTGTAGCCAGTCACTCACCGTGTCCCACAACACAGGAACTGAGGCAGGGGGGAGCAAAGGGCATTTTGTACAACAGGTTTGAGCACAGGAAACTCTTTCCCAGCCTGTTGGGATGGAATTGGGGAGCTCCCTGCTGTGTGAGGGTGCTGTGAATGCTGGAAGCACCAGCAGGTTGAAGATGTTATCAGGTATCAGCCAAGGCCATCCAAGGTGTTAAACACCAAGGGGGGATGTAACCCTCTTCAGACCTCTTATCCCCCCACAGGGCTACCCCAGAGGAGGGGAATTTGGGAATGATCCCTTTGCCATAGCTGCTTTCCCAGGCTTCCTCAGTGAGGCTCATTTTGTGCATTGAAGCTTTAAAATACCTAATCTTTAGATGGCAAAATATAGGAGGGCTCTTGATGGGGTCACGTAATCCTGCCCTGTAATCCTGTCATCTGCTCTGTCCTGAGTGCTGCTGCCTTATATTTATTGGGATATATCTTACAGCCTTAATGTTTTCCCTATTTCCTGTGCAGATTGATCCACAAAGCTGCATCCAGCTGTGCCTTTTTTTAAACAGTCAGTGTCATGTGCCCTAAGTGATTTTTTAGTCTTTTTTAGTCTGTTCAAACTACACAGCAGCTACCTGGTGTAATGGAGACGGGACACCTCCCCATGTCTGTCCTTCTCCCTAATGATTTCAGTTCCTTGGGTTTTGTGTCCTTTTTTGGGGTCCTGTCCCTGCCCATGGATGAGCTTTAAGGTCCCTTCCAACCCAAAGCACTCCATGATGGTTCCCTGAAGTCTTCACAAAGCCATGCACAGGCTCAGGCTCAGTGTGCTGGTACTTCCAGGGTTATTCCCACCTTTCTGTGGGCTCTTCCCATGCTGTAGGTGTTTGGTTTTGTGGGGAAACAAAGCAGGTTTTGCCCTCCCCATTCCCCACCACCGCAGCAAATCCCAGCTGACCCTCGGCTGCTCCGGCCTCTGCCCAGCAGGAATTTGCAGGTTTGCTGCTTTTCTCCCCACACCTTCTGCTCCTGTGGAGGTCTGGCTGCCAAGCCTGGGCTGGCAGATGCTGCTGCAGCCCCGATCCAGGGCAGGGGCTCCTGCTGAGCCTCCTCTGCTCCTGCAGCCGCTGCCCCTGTGCTCCACGCGTCCAGCGCCTCTCGGGGGGGCTGACTCCAAAGTTTGGGATATTTCTGGGTGTATTTATAGACAGCTCTGAAGGCTGCAGTCTGGCATGAAACTCAGCCCACGTGTCCTGGTTAAAAGAGGTTTTATCCGGGAGTCTTTGGGCTGACTTTGGGATCTGCTGAGGAAGGGACGCTGCACCGACACAAACTGCTGAGCAGGGGGCGAGTTTGGGAGCAGAACATCCTCTCGTGGCTTTCAGATTTATTTCAAGGCTGCATCCTTTGGGAAACGATCATAAATCCAGGCTCTGGCGAGGCTCTGCTCAGCCTCAGTGCCGGGGGAGAGCAGGTCCCTGTCACCAGCCTTGGTGCTCCAGTGCTGCTGCCTGTGCCTGGCACGGTGGGTGGGCACGGTCCGGGTGCAGCTCATGGTCTGGGGCTGCTCTTCTCACCCATCTTTGAACCAGAACTTGGTTAATTACACTCTAAGCCAGTCAAAACACTCAGCTGAGGCGTGTTTGTATGGCTCTGTGTTTTTCCCCATGCCGAGTTGAGCTCCCCTCTCTTTCTGCCTCTCCCCGTGCTGCGGGGCGGGCAGTGGGCAGCCGAGGAGGGGGGAGGTGGAATGAAAGGCAGCTTTTCCATGGATAAACCTCCTGTGCAGACCTGGGGCTGCCTGATAAGCCTGTTCTTCCTTGTTTTCAGTGTGTTTTCGTAGTTGCTGTCTTCACCCCTGTGCCGGAAAGGCTCCAGAAGCCAGCACAGCGTTTCCATCACTCCGGTGGCTGCTTTTTCCGGAGGTGTTTGTGGAGTACAGGGAGATCCTTGGAGAGTCCACGGGGGCAGCCTGAGGCTGTTGGGGGAGCTGCTGCCCATGGTCCAGCCGCTGCTGGGCTGAGGTTCCCCCCCAGCCCTCAGTTTCCCAGCCCAGCCGAGCAGATGAAACCACTTTTCACTGCAGAAAAAGACACAATCTGTAGATTGCAGGAGCAATTATTCATTTCCCCTGAGGGCCTAATGAGCGGTTATGCATTTGGCAGTAAGTAATGATCCTCTTGCAAATCTTTTTGTTAATTAAATGGGCGCCATTCCAGGGCGAAAGTGGTTGTTCAATGTTTGGGATGTGCCCAGAGATCAGGGACTATTTGCCCCGCCAGCACTGGCCTGGGAAATGCAGAAATCCTTGGCTTGGAAGTGCTTGGCAGTGGCTGGAGGTCATCTGAAGACTTGACAGTGCCTTGCACTTGATTTACTGAAATGACATTGCCCCTGGATCCCTGGCAGTGCCCAAGGCCAGGCTGGACATTGGGGCTGGGAGCAGCCTGGCACAGTGGGAGGTGTCCCTGCCATGGCAGGGGTGGGACTGGATGGGCTTTAGGGTCCCTTCCAACACAAACCCTTCCATGACATTGTGCTGCTCTGAGGTACATCGTGCTCTTGCCTTGTGGGCCAAAAAAAGTTTTAAAAAAGTTAAACATCTTTGCAGAGAATTCTGGAAGTGAAAGGAGCAAAGGAAAATTCGGGAGCTAAAGAGTCACCACAGGCCCTGGCTCCTGCCTGGCAGCAGAGTGCTGTGCCTGCACCTGCTCAGGTGAAAAGCAGATTCCAGAAGCCCTGAAATGCAGATTTTTAACCAGCAGTGTGGGCTGGTAACCGAGTGCCAGAGGAAGTGCTGACACAGCAGGTTTTGCTGAATCCCTTTCCTGGAGTGGGAAAAGGATCCATTGAAATTGCTGGGGCTGAAGATCGTTCTGCTGGATTCCAGCAAACAGCATTGTCCTGGATGATGTGTCCTCAGTGATTAATTCCAGCAGGTGTCTCATTCTTTTGGGATGCTGGTCAGGGAGAAGAGTTTTGCCTCGGAGCAGGGAGCAAGGTCTTGTGCCAGTTCTGCTGGATGCAGCTGATGGGATTTGTACCCTGTGTCACTCACTTTAATAATTAGAAATGCTGTTGCAGCTGAGACTCTCAGGAGAAGAATTAGAATTCTTCTTTGCAAAATGCTATTTGGGAAGGTGATATTTTTAATAGTGCTTATTATGCAGTGGTGACTTATATAAGATAATGACTGATGGAGACACTTGGCTTTCACTGAGCTGCTCACAGAGGGGCCAAGGCCCTGCATGGGCTGGAGGAGGAGTTGAAAGCTGAGGGTTCCCAGGAGAGGGGGAGGTTTTCTGAAGGGGCAGTCACTGGAAAAGAGTTTCCCAAACAGCACGGTCTGCTGTAGCTCGTCTTTGTTCTGACCCTCTGCCAGTTCGTCTCAAAGAATCAGAAGTTATTTCTCCATAATTGCTCCCCCATCTGCTCCAGCATGTCCCAGAGCAGGGCAGCTCGGAGCTGTGTGTTTGTTAGCCAGATTCAAACCCCACACCTCAGCAGCATTTCTCCAAATGAGCTAATTCAGAGCTCTAAGCTGTTACAAGAAATGATTGGGTGAGATCTGACGCGTGTGGATAACAGAGCAATGTACATAATTGCCTAAAATCTACTATTCAACAAGCACAGCCAAGCAGGAAGAACACAGCCTGGGCTAAGCTTTATTTGGAATACATTTATCCATCAGGTGATGTGAAGCACACAGGGTAAATCTGCATTTTGTGTAAGCACCGTGTGGAACACGAGTACGGCAAAAGGGAAAATCATTTCTTGGCCACGAGCTGGCACAACAGCCCTGAAAGCCTGAGGGTTCTGCTGCTGCTGGGCCTGGCGTGGATGCTCAGTGACTGGATACCATGTCAGGGGCTCCCAGGGGGAATAAAACAGAAAACCCTCTTGTACTGTGCAGCGGAGCTTCGTGCAGCTCTCAGTTTTAATCATATTTAATCACAGAATCACAGAATGGCTTGAGCTGGAAGGGACCTTAAAGACCATTAAGTGCTCAGTGTAGCACGATACATTAATATAATGGTGACTTCTGGAGCCCTTCATGTGAGGCACCGACTTGTGGTCAGCTGAGAAATGGAATAGATAGCATGGAAAAATTAAATTACCTGCTTTGGAGCAGGACTACAGCAGCTAATGGGCAGCAGGCACCGTGGGGGGATGTTCTCTCCACAGGGACAGGTGGGTGATTAATGGCATTGGGTACCCGATGGGTTCCACCCTCAGTGTCAGACACGGAGAGCTCCAGGCTGGGGCCCAGCATCGATTCTTTCTTGTTGTATCAAGAGATGATTTATTTAATAGTGCAGAGCGGCCAGAGCAGAGCTCCTTGGGGGCTCCCTTGGGGCTGGGGGTGCCTGGGGTGCTCGGAGCTTGCTTGGGTGCTCGGACACCCGGGGCAGTGGGGATTAGATGGGAGCTTGTCCAGGAATTCAGAGCAGCACAGAATCCCAGCCTGGTTTGGGCTTTGAGCCCATCCAGAGCCAGCCCTGCTATGGGCAGAGACACTTTCCACTGTCCCAGGCTGCTCCAAACCCCATCCAGCCTGGCCTTGGGCACTGCCAGGGATCCAGGGGCAGCCACAGCTGCTCTGGCGCTGGATTTTTCACAGCCCAGCCTTATCCCAAGCCCGTGCTGGCAGAGCAGCGTGGCTCGGAGCTGTCACACTCCCAGGTTTGGTCCATTCCGGGTGGATGGAGCCCTCGGAGCTGCCGCCGGTCCCGGCGGGGATGGCAGATCTCGTGTGCCACCAGAGGAACCCCGGGCTGGGCACTGCCCCCAGCCTGGCTCAAAACCTGCCAGAACGACGCCTTTTAACTAAAAACCATTTAATAGGAATTTTGATCAGTTTTCCTCAAGTGCAATTACAAATGCAAATGGAGTTTTTGATGTGAAACCAGCGGAAATGTGATGGCTGTGGGCTCGATAAGCGCCGAGCTTTTGTTCTGCAGCTCATTTCCTCGCCCAGCTTCCAGCGGTGTTATCAAAAAGAGCCATTCCTGGCGGGTTTAGATACACCCCAAAGAGCTGCGAATCTCCGCGGGGTCCGGTGCTGCTGCTGCCGGCAGGACCCCTCCTGGGCTGAACTGGAGAGGCTCAATTGGGGTTAATGCCAGGGAAGCCGTGCCGGGAGCTCCCGGGACAGCGCTCCTTATCTCACCCGTGTCCGTATCTGCCCGGTTTGGGGAGATGGAACGAACCGCCGCAATCCCCGCTAATTATCCCAGCAGGAAACCTGCTCCCAAACAGCTCTGGGGAGGGAGGGAGGGAGCTGGCTGAGCGGTGAGCACGGCCAGTGTTTGTCACCACAGCTCTCAGGAACCCATGAAACTTTTATTGGGACACAACGTGGGATTGTCCTGCTGCGCTGCGGCAGAGCTAGGGGCGGGAGCCTGGCAATCAGGGATTCGTGGCAGCTATCGAGACAATTCGGGGGCAGAATCGAGACAATTCTCGGGAAGGCCAGTCCTGGAGAGAGGCTGCAGCCGGCAGTGCCTGCTCTGGGTTTGGGGAATGTGGCTCTGGGGCTGTGGACAGGCTGTGGACAGAATGCGGGGGCTGTAGCCAGCTCTGGGCTGTTGGATAGAATAAAGAAGGGCATTTGTCCGGGTGGAAAAGCTCCAAGGTTCCGATTTTGGAGCAGGGTCCTGCCCTCATGGCACTGCCAGCTGCGTTTTCAGTGCTTCTGTGCGGTCTCCTGAGGTCTGGCCCATCCAAGGGCATTGCATGCAAAGTGTCACTGAGCATCTGTCTGAGTGTCCAACGCGGTTAAAGCTCTCTCCATGAAGGCTGAAACCATATTTTTGATGTGTCTCCAGCCTGGAAGCACTGACTGTTCTGTCCTGCTGCATCTCCCCGGCCCTGGAGCTGCTCTGGCCATGGGGAGGGCAGGACCCTCCGGCACTGGGAGCAGAGGGAACGCTTCCAACATTGATCACAGGGTTCCAGAATGGTTTGGGTTGGAAGAGACGTTAATGGCCACCTTGTTCCACCCTCTGCCAGGGGCAGGGGCATCTTCTGCTATCCCAGGTTTGTTCCAAGCCCCAATGTCCAACCTGGCCTTGGACATTTCCAGGGATCCAGGGGCAGCCACCACCTCTGTCGTGGGCACTGCTGCAGGTTTGCTGCTAAATTCAGCTGTTGTCTTCTCTCGACATGGAAGAGTTTCAGTTAAAGAGCTCAGACAGGCTGGGTTGGCATCATTACTGTGACCTGGATTGCTGCAATCACAGACTGGTGTGGCTGTAGGGGCCCTAAAGACCACCCAGTCTCAATGCCCTGATATAGCAGGGAGGGGTAAATAGCCTAGGACTGCAGCCACGAGGAGCAGAATCTCCAGCCAGGCTTGGCATCGTATTTCAAAGGAGCTCCACTATGAGATGAAATGTAAAATAAAAAAGGAAGGAGCAAGCAGCGTGCTCAGCTCCTGCCGTGCTGGGCCAGGGCTGCAGCAGCTCACGAGGTTTCACCCAGCCCAGAGTGCAGGACCTTGATTCATGTTCGTATTTGGGGCTGCAGAAGCATCTTTCTGCCTCTGGCTGGAGGCAGGGCCGTGCTGAGCCTGGAGCAGAGCTCCTGCAGGAGCCCTGGGGAGGGCTCGTCCCTCACCCCCGTGCTGTGCCCGGCCCCTTCCAGCCCCCGCAGGGACCTGATCGGAGCTGGATAAAGCACTTTTTGCATTTTGGAGGTTTCCATCCTGCTCGCCGCAGGGTGTGCATCGTCCTGCCCCTGCAAGGCCCTGGGACAGAGCTCCGGGCAAGGAATGTGTCTGTGCAGAGCCCCAGGGCAGCTCCTGGGCTCGCCCTGCCCCACAGCCCCTGCTCGCCCTGGGTCTGGGGGCTTTGGTTTGGCCCCCAGAGAGGCCACAGCGGCTCCAGGACTGGGGGGGGAGAGTCACAGGGTGGCCACAAGCAGCTGTGTTAAACCACGTTTGCTTGATGAAACATTTTGAGCAAGTTATTTAATGAGCGATTGCTGTCTTGCTCAGGGGAAATGCTCGTGGGCGCCTTGTGACAGAGATTCGGTGGCACTGAGGTGTCACAGGGAGCCTGGCCACAGGCTCGTGGCTGAGTCCTCTGCCAGGGCTGTCACGTAGCTCCTCTTCTATAAGCTCAGGATTTTCATCATACAGAATTATGTTACTCCAACGTTTTACTCCAGAAGTGATTATCTTGCTCGGGGAAATGAAATAAATCCCATATTTAAATACATACTCGGTGGAGAGACTGTAACCCCTCCAAAGCTAAGCAGCTTGAGGTAAGATGCTCTGTGGGACATGCCAGTGCAGAACGTGACTGTCCCTTTCTGTCCCCTTCCCTGGCACCCCAGGGCATGGGCAGCTCTGGCAGCGGGGATGGTGACCAGGGTGACACTGTGACCCTGGGTGACAGTGACCTGTGCTCATCCCCAAGACCAAGGCATGGCATTTGGCAGATCTGGCTGCAGTGGGAGCTCTCCAGAGATGCACAGAACAGAGGTAAAACGCACCCTGGAATGCCTGTGCCCAGCGAGGGGGTGTGAGGCCGTCAGAGAGGGGAATGTTCCCAGGTTTGTCAGTCCCACTTTGGCCTCCAAAACACAGAGCAGGGCTCCAAAACCAAGTGGGTGGTACCACCAATGCTCCAGCTGCATCTCACAGTCCCAGGGAGATCCTGAGGGTGTCCTGGATGCGAGGGGCACCCTGGTGTCAGTGCCCCCATGGCTTGTGCCCCCCGACGCCACACTGCTGGGTTTGCTGGCGGTCCTCAATACCGACTCACTGATGAGGTGTCTGGAAACTCCCCAAGGCGTCCTGCTCCCCCCGGATCCCTGCCTGAGGGTGAGTCCAAGGAGATCACTCACAGCTGGGAGTTCGTGGGTCTGCTGCGTGATTAACTGTTAATCCTCTTTGGGAAAATATCGTACAGTAACTGTCTTTGTTCGATTTAATGCTTTCCATCCTCAGAGGAATGTGCTGGGTACCTGTTAATGAGCCATCAGGAAAGGAACTGCAGCGAGACCGGCAGAAGCTCTTCCCCTGTCAGGGGGTGGAGGGTGGCCCTGGCTGGCTGCCAGCTGCCCCCCAGCCGCTCTCAGACTCTCCCTCCTCAGCAGGGTGGAGTGGGGGGCACCATGGTGTGCCCCCGCTGCAGGGCAGGGCTCAAAGCTCTGTCACCCTGAGCTCAAAGAGGGTCATCACCCCACCAGCACCCCCAGCTCGCTCTGCCCCTGCTCCTGCTCCACCTCTGGGTGCCTCGGGCGAGTCACTGGAGAGGGATCCAGCCTGCGAGCTGCCGAGGGACAGGGCCTGGCAGTGAGCGGGGGGTGGGCACGAGGAGCTCCGGAGGTGCCCCCTCACCCCAGCCCCCCGGCAGTCCGGGGCAGATGAAGGAGTGGGGTCTGGGAAGCCCCTCTGGACCATTTCCCGTGGCCTGTGCAAGGTGGAAAAGGGAGCACGGGTGACTCTGCCATCCCCCACCTGCCCTGCCGCCCACGGGCATCCTCTGCTGTGGGGCTGCACCCAGGGACACCCACTGCCTGTCCCTCCCCAGGGCCTCTCTGCTGGTGACAGAGGGTCTTGGAGAGCCTCCAACCCGCCCCGTCCCTGGTCACCCTCCCATCGCTCCCGTGAGCAGCTCCTGGGGGTCCCCTCGGGGCCCAAAGCCAGCGCCCCGGGAGAGGTGGCACAGAGCAGCGCCAGGCTCCCACTGCAGCAGGGGATGGGGATGGGGATGGTTTGGTCTGCTGAGGGCTGGGGATGGTTTTGCTCCAAAGCCTTTGCGCTGCGGCTCACTCCGCTGGCGGTGCTGGGGGAGAGGGATTAACCCCGGCCCTGCTGCGAGCCGGGGGCTGCGGGCGGCGGCTCCGGGCGCCAGAAACACGGGATTAACGTGTGCTCACACACTGGAGCACAGCGATTTTCCTCCCCCTCCCCCTTATTTTTCTCTCCTTTCCCCCATAATTAACCCATTTTAACACCGAATTGCTGCCCGCCGTAGAAGACCTCGCTTAGCGATGCCGGCAGCGATTTTTGCGGGCGGATCTGCCTGAACCGCCTGCCTTCCCTCCGAGCACAAAGGAGGCCCGTCGTTCGCATCCTTCCCATCCTTCCCATCCTTCCCGCAGGCTCTGGCGGGGGGATCCCGGGGCCGCTGCGGAGCCGCTGCCAGCGCTCGGCGGGCTGCCATGGGTGGGAGGTAGCGCTGCTGCGCCTGGGCGAAGGACACCGATGGATGCTGCCGCTCCTTAGGGACGCGCTGGCGAGGGACGGGGCTCGGCTCTGCCTGCTCAGCACTTCGCGGTCCAGCGGCGCCGGAGCCAGCGCTCGCAGGATGCCCGCAGTGATTTAAAACCAGCGGCCGGGAGCCTGCAGCGAGACAGAGAGGCTGCGGAGCGATCACCATGAAGCAGCGGCGCTCCGGGAGCACCTGACTGGATGGATGCTTCTGGCTGAGCAGCAGCATCAGAGCCCGGAGTGAGCCCGAAGCCGCTCGCGCGGTTGCCGTGGCAAGTTCGCGTTCCTCGGCCGCCGGCATCGCGGGGACGCGGCGCGGCTCTGCCGGAGCCCCCGGCGCTCGGGGAGTCCCAGCTCGGAGGTTTGCCGGCCGTGCCGGGCAGCTGCAGCCCGTGGGGGGCCGGGGGTCCACCCGCCACCTGCCCGGGGCACCGCGGGCGCGATGCAAGTGTCCATCGCCTGCACAGACCACAACTTGAAGAGAAATGGTGAAGACAGGCTCATCAGCAAGCAGAACACCACCACCCCGAACGTAGTGAATGCAGCCCGGGCAAAATTTCGGACAGTGGCTATTATCGCTCGCAGTTTGGGGACATTTACCCCGCAGCACCACATTTCATTAAAAGAATCCACCGCAAAGCAAACGGGCATGAAATATAGGTATGGGCACGGTCTCGGTCTTTGTTCCCTTGCAGTGTAATAGCTCTTTACTTTGCCTGCCTGGATGCACCTGGTTTTGCAGAGGAGCTCTCTCCTCAGGTTATTAATAGATTTTTAAACTTGGGCATAACTGGGAAGCTTTGGGGTGTCTCTGTTTTTGCAGGCATATGTGTTTGTGATTTTATACCAAAATCCCACTCGCTTGGGCAGGTTCTGTACAATGTCGTGAATTTGTGACAGTGGTGGTAAGATGGTTCCTATTAAGGGTTCAATAGAACTAATATTGGTGCTAATGAGCAGAAAAATCAATTAGCAAAGCATGCTTGGGGCTGGACAGGGAAAGTTGGTTTGCAGTGTGGAGCAGAGGCGTCTGCCTTGGGTATCAATCCACCGTGGGGGTGGCTCATGGACTTCTCACCTGGTTCACTTGGAAAAGATGAGATCAAAGCCAATTTTAGGCAAATGAAGAAAACAAAATCAAAGGCATTCTTATGGAATGCCTCCTGCCTCTCACAGGTTTTTGTTCCTCCTAACCTAGGCAGGAAAAATGAGGAATGGCTGGGAGTTCAGTCTGAAGTGTTCGGTGTGGGCAGCTGATCAGCTTCTCTGTCCTGCCTTCGGATGCAAGTGAGAAGGATTTGTGTGCCTTCAGTGTTGCCTTTTTCCCGTTCAAGGTGTCCCTTTCAGCCACTAAAGGATGACATTCGGACTGGGAGAAGGGGACAGCCTGGGATCTCTGCACCCCGTGCTTGAGGTGGAGCTGCTGCTGGAGGAGGCAGATGGCTCAAGAGGGCTCCTTGGGCAGGCTGAGGGGCGTGGGGCTCCGGGCAGCTTCATCCTGCTGGTTCCCAGCCTGTGGGACACCAGCCAGGGCTCCTGTGCCATCAGAGCTGCCCAGGGGAGCTGCAGGATGCAGTTTTGTGTTAATGCTGGGTTTGGGGTCCTGGGACGGCTGCAAAGCCACTCTGAGTTCAGCACCCACTGCATCCGGGTGTGCTGCATCCAGTGCAGGGCGATCCTGCAGCTCAGAAAAAGTCAATATTAACTCTCCGGGAGCTGCACAGATCGGAAGCCAGGTGGATGAGGTGCTCAGACGTAATTTTCTGTGGTGTGCGTGGATGGTTGATAAATGGCAGGGAGGCTTTGCCCGAGTGGGAGCTCAGCCTTTCCAGTTGCTCGTCCCTGTCCTTCAGCCGTGACCAACTTTCAGCAGGGACGTTGCACCCTCCTGGTGTGGTGTTGGCAGCAGAAGTCCTTCGTGAGCCTGTGGCCAGGGCAGAAATGTTGGTTAATGGATGTTGCCTGGAGCCAGGTCCCAGACGGACAGGGGGCTGGGGGTGGTATGGCAGGGACAGTGTCCAAGGGATCCTGGCAGTGGCCAAGGGCAGTGGCCAGGGGGATCCCAAGTGCTGTGGTCCACCCCTGGCTGTGGGGAGGGCAGAGTTTGGGGCATGGCAGAGGGTCTTGTCCAAAAACAGGACACTCTCAAAATCAGTGAAACTTGTCCTTTAACCACCTTCACAGTGGAGCAGTGGCAGCCAGCAGCGCCTATGACCTCTCTGGCAGCCCCATCCAAGCCGTCGTGCCTCTGTTTCCCCCTAAGCTCGTCTGTGACAGACGAGTCTTTGACAGTGTCTCTCAGAGACAGGATCTGCTCCCAAGCCGTGCTCGTGGGGTGTCTCTCAGAGACAGGATCTGCTCCCAAGCCCTGCTCGTGGGGTGTCTCTCAGAGACAGGATCTGCTCCCAAGCCGTGCTCGCTGTCTGTACGGGCACGGTGTGCTAATTGCCCGCAGTTATCCCCTGATTTCCCCTGGCTCCCGGCCCTCTCCCCCAGGGAACCAACACCCCGGGTAACCGCAATTCCTCGCTCCCGCAGCCTCCACAGTTGGGCCTTTGCGAGTCCTTTCTGCCTTATTCCTGGGTAAGGTTTGGAGAGTGAGGGTGGATTGTCCCACGGGAGTTCTCACAGCCCCGGCACTCCGTCTGCCCCAGACCTGGGAATTGCACCAGGAATAGCAGCTCGTTGGCGACAAGGCTGAGGTTTTATCTTTATCACTAATCTCTGTTTCTGCTCGCAAATCTCTCCGTATGCAGAGCTGATTTCTCCCCCAAGAGCAGCAGCGCAGGGGAATTGGGAGGAAGAGCTGAGTAACCCTCGGGCTCAGCTGCGACGCTGCTGAGTCGCGATAACCTTTGGGTGGGGAAGCGCCTACCAACAAGGAGCTGGAATTTCGTGTGCACCTTGGGACTGATTCCCCAGCCCGAGGGAAAGCCAAAGCCAAAGGCTTTTCCCAGAGGCTGCAACAATGATCCCGTAAAGTCCTCGGCTCCCTCCCATTTGAAGCTGAAGTCCTTCCCAATTCATTTTCTGCCTGAATTATGTCCTTGATGCCGAGCTTCTGCAGCGTGAGCTGCTCCAAATGCCACGAGAGCCACGCTGGCCCTCGATTCACGCTAAAAATACCGAGAGCCTCCCCCCCGCGCCCCCGTGGCAGGGCTGCCCCGCAGCTCCCGCTCCGCTCCCGGGATGCTCCCGACCCCGGGCTGCCTCCCCCGGCTGCCAGGCGCTCCCGATCCGCTGGGATTATGTAAAAGGGAGAGACATCGACTACGCCTGTGACAGGGGTGGGGGCGGGAGAGGAGCCAGCTCGGGGGCTTTTCACCAAATGACATGTTTCTGGCCCCGCTCCAGCTCAGGGACCGAATTGGAACATGAAAGGCAAAAGTTTACTGGAATAAATGCGTTCGCCGGGAAACAGCTGCAAATACGAGGACTCAGGTGCGTCCCCGCGGCGCTCACCTGAGCAAACCTCGGCTCTGCCTTTGCAAAATGAGCTTTACGTTTGGCATCTTTCCTGCCGGGCTGTGGCAGAAGCAGGACAGGACCTCCCAGGCATCACCGCCGCTGTCACCGCCGGGCGCAGCTTCGCTGCCTCCTCCTGCGGAAGGCGAACGGGCAGAGGGCTGCTCTCTTTTATCCTTTTAAATGCTCCGGTTCACTCCCACTGGGGAGCCTGCCCAGATGCGCGGGGAGAATATCTGCGATCACTTCAAGCCTTTCTTTGAAAATGATGTAGTTGCAGCACTTGGCTTGGAAAATTGCGATCTGCCGCACCGCTGCTGGAAACAAAGGATGTGGCTTTGCTTCCCTGAGATGATTCACAGCAGGGAGGAGGGACAGCAGCCCGGGTCTCCACCTGCTTTGGACCATGGAGAGGTCACAGCCTGGGTTCTTCTCTCTGCTAATTTGTCGTATCGTCTTTAAAATTCTTTTCAGTAAAGTGGATCCAGTCCCGATCCTGGTGCTGGGGGCTGTTTGGGATGTGGTGCTGCTCCCACAGGGAACAACTTCTCAAAGTGAGACTTGCACCAGCCTTGCTGTTCTCAGACTTAGATTACATGTCAGGAAGGTTTTACAATGATGGTGGGCAGGCCCTGGCACAGGGTGCCCAGAGCAGCTGTGGCTGCCCCTGGATCCCTGGCAGTGCCCAAGGCCAGGCTGGACATTGGGGCTGGGAGCAGCCTGGGACAGTGGGAGATGTCCCTGCCCGTGACAGGGCTGGCAGAATGGGTCTTTAAGGTCCCATCCAGTCCAAGCCACTCTAGAATTCCTAGATCTTTGATACCAGCCCCTTTCCACCACAGCTGCAGCAGTGCAAAGCCTTATCCAGAGCTCCCCATCTGCCCGGGAGCCTGCTCCGTGCCCAGGACGTGCCCAGAGCTGGGCTGTGCCTGGAGCTGTGCTGTGCTCGGAGTTGGGCTGTGCTGGGAGCTGTGCTGGGATGGGAGCTGTGCTGTGCCCGGAGTTGTGCTAGGATGGGAGCTGTGCTGTGCTGGGAGCTGGGCTGGGATGGGAGCTGTGCTGTGCCCGGAGCTGTTATGGGATGGGAGCTGTGCTGTGCTGGGAGCTGTGCTGGGATGGGAGCTGTGCTGTGCTCGGAGCTGGGCTGGGATGGGAGCTGTGCTGTGCCCGGAGCTGTGCTTTGATGGGAGCTGGGCTGTGCTGGACTCTGCCGCTGCGGGGCCGATTCGGGGCCGTCAGCAGTTCAGAAACAGCTCTTTGCCGAGCCCTGCCCGCGCATGGGCACGAGGGACCCAATTTACAGAGCACAACTATCTATTTGTGTTCATCCATAATTGATGGAGGCAGCTTTGACCATTAACTCCGGCGCGAGCCTGAACAAAAAAATTTATCTGCAAAGGCAAATCGGTGGAGTTCATATTCCGGAGAGCCTGGGCAGCGTGAGGAGAGGCCGAGCACCATCCCCCGAGGGGAAACCCATCCCTGCCACCCAAAGGAGTGAGAATCATCCGTCATTAGAGAAGTGTTACTAACGCTTGTAAGATAAGAGGTGAAAAACTAGTGGATAAAGGGGGAAGAAGGGAGGGCAGAAAACAGTTTCCCTCCCCAGCATGGTTTTCAAATCTGGGGGAGCTGAGCATTTGGGGATGGTGAAGGTGCAGGTGCAGGGAGGAATCTGGAAGTAAAGCTGCTGACATTGGAATTATGTAAAGGTGATCCGGGCAGATAAACCTTGAGAAGTAAAGTTTGCTTTCTTCCTCATCCCCTGGGAAAGAGGAGAGATTTAGAGTAGATTTTAGGGAGAAATTGTTCCCTGGGAGAGCGGGCAGGCCCTGGCACAGGGTGCCCAGAGCAGCTGTGGCTGCCCCTGGATCCCTGGCAGTGCCCAAGGCCAGGCTGGACATTGGGGCTTGGAGCAGCCTGGGACAGTGGGAGGTGTCCCTGCCCATGGCAGGGGTGGCACTGGACGGGCTTTAAGGTCCCTTCCAAACCTGGGATGATTCTGTGACTCCATGGAACATCCCTCAGCCGTTCCCCCTCCTGGAGGGCTCCTGGTGCAGCTGCCGAGCGCTGGCAGAGCAGGAGGAATCTCAGCCTGGGAGGGGCTGGAGCCCTGCAGAGCCCCCGGGCGTGTCTGAGACTAGTGAGCACCATCAGCCTCCACCATCCCCCGCGGTTCCTTCCACCGCTTTGAACAGGCCCGGGTCACCCGGGGGCTGGAAGCAAAAATGCTTTTATTAAAATACAAATTCCCTCTGTGGCATGGAGGTATTATTGACGCTGGAATGGCCCTGCAAGGCACGCGGTGTCCTGGACTCCGTGCCATGGACGTGGGCTTGGAGGAGGCCAAACCAACCCCAGCCTGGTGGGTTGGGAAACGCACCCAGATCACCTTGGGCTGCAGAATTCCTTTGGGAATAGGAGGTGAGCCTTGTGCTCGCCAAGGAGTGTGAGTGGAAGCAGGTATTTCTTTGCAGTGTTCCAGGAACTGTGTCTTCTTTTTCCCTGCGTTTCTTTTTCTGAGCATTAACCATAATAGCTAGCACACATATTTAGGAATTTGTGGTTTATTTAAGTCTTGCTGCAATTATGAGCAGTTTTAAACTCTCACATGCAAATGGTACAATTATTTTGATATCAAGCTCCACATTGTTTCAACACTCTCCACATCAGGCTGACTTTTATGGCTCATCATCTGATCTTAATTTTCTTGCTGCAAATTAAGACTAATCCAGTGAACAGAATGGATTTACGCTAAATTCACAATGCTTTTTCCCCCAGGACTTTATCTTATAATGGCTACAAAGGAGGCAGGAATAACTCAAAGGGGAAGGAAAAGGAACCAGTTGAGTAAACAAAATCTGCTGATTTGTGCTGCTTTTGCATTCCCAGTGGCTCCCCAGGAGTTCACAGCTCTGAGGTGAGGCTGGGGCCTGGCGGGGTCTGGATTTCTCCCCTCTCATCACACTGCAGTGTTAAACCAGCGTCAGATTTGAGCGCACATTTATTTTCCAGCTCCACTCCAAATCCAGGGCAGCGCACGGGACCTGGCAGGGGCCCTCCTCCCTGGCTGCCACCTTCGGTACAGGCACTGCTGCCTCGGGGCTGGCTCTGTCATCTTTCCAGCCCCGACAGTTCCATGGTTCCGCGATAAACGAGGGCTTTGCAGGTGCCTGGGTGGGTGTAAGCACTGGAGACAGATTTCCTCTTCCAGGTGTTGGATAAAGCAAAGTTGGCTTTGCTCTGCAGAACCTGCCCAGCTGCTCCTGGCTGTTCCCGGCTCTCCAGCGTGGCTTTGCCCCTGGAGCAGCACTGCCCAGCCCTGTGCACCCTCAGCTCAGGGGTTTCTCCTGCCCAGCCCCTGTGCCGCGCTGGGGACAGCCCTGCCGCGGTGCGGGTGGCACTGGGAGCAGCGGGCACGGCTCCGCGGGCAATGCCCCCCGTGGTAATCCCGAGGGGGAGCGATGAGCTGGGGAGAGCAGGACTGGATTCAAGGACAAACGGTGCTCCAAGAGCGTGAATCTCTCATGGCACTCTGCTTGAGCGGGAGCAAAACGATGATATTTTAAGGAAGCTTTTAAATAATGCAGTGGAGCTGTGGGGGCTGAGCCACGGAGCCGCCCACAGCCACCCTAGCCGAGGGGCACGGCAGGGGCAAGGGCACGGAGCAGCCTGGCTGGGTGTTCTTGTCACCCATGCATGGGTGTCCTTGTCACTCATTGCTGGGTGTCCCTGTCACTCATGGCTGGGTGTTCTTGTCACTTGTGCATGAGTGTTCCTGTCACCCATAGCTGGGTGCCCCTGTCACCCATAGCTGGGTGTCCCTGTCACCCGTGGCTGTTCCTCTCACCCATGCGTGGGCATCCCTGTCACACATGGTTGGATGTCCCTGTCACCTGTGGGTGGCTGTCCCTGTCACTCGTGGGTGGCTGTCCCCATCCCCACGGCCGCTGCTGTGCCCNTGTCACTCATTGCTGGGTGTCCCTGTCACTCATGGCTGGGTGTCCCTGTCACCTGTGCATGGGTGTCCCTGTCACCCATAGCTGGGTGTCCCTGTCACTCATGGCTGGGCGTTCCTGTCACCCGTGCATGGGTGTCCCTGTCACCCATAGCTGGGTGTCCCTGTCACTCATGGCTGGGCGTTCCTGTCACCCGTGCATGGGTGTCCCTGTCACCCATAGCTGGGTGTCCCTGTCACCCGTGGCTGTTCCTCTCACCCATGCGTGGGCATCCCTGTCACACATGGTTGGATGTCCCTGTCACCCGTGGGTGGCTGTCCCCATCCCCACGGCCGCTGCTGTGCCCCCAGACCCGTGTCCCCTCTCTGGGCAGTGGCAGTGGGTGGCTGTCCCCTGCATGGGGCACCTCCCAGGCTGGTGCTGGTGGCTGGAGCAGGTCCCTGCCCCATGGCTGCTCAACCTCACCCTGCTCCACCCTCCTCCCCAACCCTTCCCTGCAGCCTGGTATTTTCCATCTAAAGGCTGCCTGACAACTTTAATCTAATGCTTAAATGGATGGAAGAGAAGCCGTCGTGCAGGAACGCTGTAATTTAATTACTTGGGAAGTGCACAGTTTAAGACATTTAAGATGTATTATTTTAGCCTGGCTGCTTTGGAGAAATCCAACTGGAATTTTGAGCGTGCTTATTTTTATTTCAGACTAACGCTACAAAACGCCTTCTGCAGATTGTGTTTGTTAAGGAATTAATTGTCTTTGAGGAAAGGAAAATGCTCTGGTGTGACTCTGGTGTGTGAGTCCAGAGGTCACAGCCAGGGTGACAAGTCCCTGCTGGGAGTCAGGGACTCTCCTCTGTGCCTGGGGCTTGGCGTGTGCCCAATGCTGTGGTGAGGAGGGACGTGCCATGGACCTGTCCCCACAGCTGCTGCTCCAGCAGAGCTTCCCTGTGCTTTAGTGTTTGGAAAATATCCAACAAGCTGGGGCCTGGTGGCACTGGGTGGTGCATGGATGTGGATGTAAGGTCAGTGTAGGGTTTGGATGGGTCTTGCTGGTGCGGAGGGATTTATTTGGGTGCTGTGTCCTGTCCCTTGTCCCAGCCCTGCTCTGTGGGGTGTCCAGGCCCTCCTTCCATCCCTCTGCAGGAGTCAGCATTTGATGGGAGCCTTGGAAGGGGTTTGCTCCTGAACAAACCCATTTTAGAAGTTCACAGAATCCCAGAATGGTTTGGGTTGGAAGACACCCTAAAGCCCATCCCATTCCACCCCTCCCACTGCTCCCAGCAAACTGAGACTTGCTCCTCGAGGTACCCAAATGTATAAGAAATTCTCCTCAAGAGGGAAGCTGGAGCAGGCTTATCCTTGGTTTTGGTGACAAAATGGGCGATTGGTGTGAGGGTCTCTGCAGGGCCCCCAGCAGCTTAAATCCAGCTGGATTCAACCCACTGGAGAGCCTTGGGTGTGATCCATGGCATGGTGGGTGCACGGGGGAGGAGAGCAGGGCTGGGGCTGTGGGATCTCCTGTGAGAGCTCCTCACATCACCAGGACAACGTGCCCTTTATGTAAACAAGCTGCTTTGGAGATATTTTGAGGATGAAGTCATAAAAATGTTATGGCATACCTATATTTTGCTTTTGGCATTGAATTTGCCATAAAAGCCGACACAGAAAAACAGCTTCAGCTGTGCTGGCTGTGAAACTGCTGCAGCTGCTTCTCAGAGCCATCAAATCAGCCCACAATGGGCTGAGTTGGAAGGGGCCTTAAACCCCATCCCCTTCCACCCCCTGCCATGGGCAGGGACACCTTCCCCTATCCCAGGTTGTTCCAAGCCCTGTCCAACGTGGTAATTGCTTCCCAGTATCCCATCCATCCCTGCCCTCTGGCAGTGGGAAGCCATTCCCTCTTATCCTGTCACTCCAGGCCCTTGGTTCAGCAACACTTAACTTCTTTAAAAAAAATTTTTTTCTCTGTCAAAAAGCAAAAGTCCCACACGGTAATTAAAACATAAATTCCATTGTTTTTCCCAGCGGTTTCCCTACCTCATTATTTTTATAGCAATTTATAGCTGCTTGTTTTTATAGTAATTCCTGCAAATGGCTTTTGCCTAAATATTGTTGCAAGGAGAAATTGCCTCTACAAAGCGAAGTCTCCTCTTCCTGGGCTGTCCCTGCTGAGGATGCTACCGGATGCTGATGGGATGGAACTGCCTTGGGCTGTGCTGAGAGCCCAGAGTTATCCTGGGACTGCTCAGAGTCTTCCCCCTTCCCCATCCCCGGATTGTGCTGGAATCAGCCTCTCTTGCCTGTGCAGAAAGTACCTATTTTCCAATTCCAGCTTATTCATGATGCTGTCCAAGGTGGGTCAAGGGTGGGGAAGGCAAAGCCCTTGACAGGCTTTCACTGGTTTTATTTTGCCTCTTTAGTGTGGGGTGGCAGTGAAAGGAGGGCAAATGGCATTTCTAGCTCCCAGCCCTGCGGGGTTTGCTGGCTGTGCACCTCGCACACAGGCATGACCCCCACACTGATTCCAAAGTGTGGGGTCAGTGGGACAGGGCCAGGACATGTCCCAGGGCTGCTGGCTCTGTGTCCATCCCCCAGCAGCACCACAGGGCTGGGGACCACCATGGGATGATGGGGGGCTGCAGAGCACAGATGCTCTCCCTGCTCCTCTTATTCCTGGCAATAACTTGACTCCATCAAGTTTTTTTTTTTGCACAGATAATGTAATTCCCTCAGACATTTGAAACCCTGCACTTTTTCAAAGCCTGGCTGCAGAATGACGAAGAGTTTCTGCCTCTCTCCGGGGTCGGCCGGTGACAAAGCACGGCGGGGGCAGTGCTGGGATGAGGCCTCCAGCAGGAGTTGTTCCCCTGGGAACGCCACTGCCAGCTCTGCCCCCGTGCAGAGTCCCCACCTGGGCACCCTGCAGCGGTGGGCGAGGGGCTGGGCCATGGCAGTGCCCGGCAGGGAGGGCTCGGGGTGGCCACAGGGCCGGAGCCGACACGGGCAGGGCCGAGCACCCTGCACGGCTCCGCTGGGCCAGGCCCGACTCCTCTGCCTTATCTACATTTTAATGCGTCATCTGCCACTTCTGTGGGGATGCAGCCAAGAAAAACGCTGGGGAATTTCAGCTGAGGCGACCACCTACGCAGCCGGTGGCCCTACGAGTACGGGAGAGGATTTGGGAAGTGAGAAGGGAGCCAGGGAACGGGGGCTGGATGCCCTTCAGGCACCTGCTTGTCCCCTGTGCCACCCCTGCCTGGGCTGGCTGCCCCTCCTGTGGCCCAGCTGGGTTCCCACTGCCCAGGAGCCACCTCCTGCCTTCCCCAGCCCATCAGCACTGCCCTGTTTTGTCTCTGCAGTTATTCCACGAGTAGCAGTTTTCTTTCCTATTATGTATCTCTGACCTAATCCTGAGCACCACTGCTCTGTGCTGCAGGACCTGCATGCTGAGGAACATGCACAGAGGGACACCTGGGACTGGAAGTGTTCCAGGCCAGGCTGGACAGGACTTGGAGCAGCCTGGGACAGTGGAAGGTGTCCCTGCCTGTGGCAGGGGTGGAATGAGTTAATCTTTAATGTCCCTTCCAACCCAAACCGTTCTGGGGCTCTATGATCCATCTCCTCCTACCCTGAGACAGCAGGGAACAGCGTTGCTCCAGGAGCACCTTCACTGCTGCTGAAGCACGTGTTCCAAATCAGATTCTCTTTTATTTCACTAACAGGTAGGAGATCACAAAGCAGTTTGCAAAGCAGCAAACACGAGCGCAGTCACAGCGCAGGTGTCAGATTGAATGCCAGAGCAAAGTGAAGGATGCACGTGCTCAAGAAAGGGAAGAAATCTGTGTTTTCAGCTTGCACAAGTTGGGCCACCTACGCTGGTCCAGCTGCTGCAGCTTGGCATGTTTATCTGTGCTCGTCATCAGCGGAGAACAGAGGTAAAAACTCCTGAGAGGTGATGCTTTGCATAAATACCCAAAGCTCATCAAGCCAGGAGCACTGGGACACCGCTCCAGGGATGCACAGGGTGGGATTGTTGGGGTGTCCCTGCAGGGCCTGGAGCTGGACTGGATGATCCTTGGGAGTCCCTTCCAGCTCAGGACGTTCTGTGACTCTGATTCTCTGTCTTCGCTGCACCTCTATGGCCTGAAGCTGTCCTCACGTCTGTCCTCACGGAGCCTTTGCTGGGATGGGGTGCCTTGGACGGAGCACCCGAAAGTCCCAGGGCCGTGGGCTGCTGTGGGGACGAGGTGACACTGCGGGGATGAGGTGACACTGTGGGGATGAGGTGATGCTGTGGGGACAAGGTGACACTGTGGGGATGAGGTGACATTGTGGGGATGAGGTGACACTGTGGGCATGAGGTGATTCTGTGGGGATGAGGTGACACTGTGAGGACGAGGTGACACTGTGGGGATGAGGTGACACTATGGGCACAGCCGGACCCATCTCAGCTGGGCTGTCGCTGGTGGATGGTTTGGAACTTTTTGGGTCGTATTAGGGTGAAACAGATTGTTTAGAAACAGGGAGTATTTCTGAGGGACAAGCAGGAAGGTGGGTTGTGCTAGGGCAAGAAAAGGCGCTCAGCAGGGTTTGGTCAAACCCGCCCTTTTAATTTCCATTAGTGAAGGTTTTAACCCCATCCTCACCGAACCATTTCTCCCCAGCAGTGACCCCGTTCTGCGGCATCCCCCAAAGCCATGGACTCGCTGTCGTTTGTCCCTGCCCCAGGTGCCGTGGGTGTCCCAGGGCACTCCGAGCCCCTCACCCGCATCCGTGCGGTGCAGAGGGGTTTGAGATCCCTGATCCAGCCCCACGCTGTGGCTCCGCTCGCTGCAATCACCGCGGCTACGGGCGGTAATTCGGGCGGTAATTCGGGCGGAAATTCGGGCGGTAATTCGGGCGGTAATTCGGGTGGTAATTCGGTGCGAACTGCTGTGCGTGTTGGGAAGCGTTTTGTTCCCAAAATGAGAGACAGAAAGAATTATTCCCCTCTCCTGCCACCCACAGAGCTCACAGACAACCTCCTGCCACCGTAGCCCGGCCCGGGAACAGCTCCTGGGATGCGCAGGGCTAGCGGAGCCGAGGGGACCGCACGGAACACAGCCTCGAGAGCACGGAACCACCCGAATTAATTAAGGGAGAGAGTTGGCACCTCCATGGGACTCACCCTCGGCTCCCGGCGAGCCTGAGCCCCGTGAATCGTGACAAACGGATGTGCTCGAGGTGTCAGGACGAGCCGAGCATCTTCCAGGACGTGCAGGGGGGAAAGAACAGGGAGAACAACTTTTTAACACAGGCAGCTAGTGACAGGTCACGGGGGAATGGTTTTAAACGGAAAGAGGAGACTTTTAGATGAGATGGCAGGAAAAAATTCTTTACTCGGAGGGTGGTGAAGCCCTGGCAGGCTGTCCAGAGAAGCTGGCAGTGCCCAAGGCCAGGCTGGATGGGGCTTGGAGCAGCCTGGGACAGGGGGAGGTGTCCCTGCCCATGGCAGGGGTGGCACTGGATGGACTTTAAGGTCTCTCCAACCCAAACCATTCTGGGATTCAGGGATTCTGTTATTTTCCCCTGCAGGAGGCGGGGATGGGGTTGGGGTCAAGGCCAAGCCAGATGTTACTGTCCCCACTCCACAGGTGACAGGTGAGGGACATCGGATGAGCTGCAGCAGGAGAGGGAAATGGGGAGGGTCTCTGCTTTCATCAGGATTTTGGTGTCTCTTGAAACAGCTTCTTTTTTTCAGGGAATAAATTACATATTTTATTCATTTTCTGCACAGAAAGGAGCGGTTCTGGAGCCCTGATGGGGATGTTTCTAAGCAACGTTGTTTTCCCACCACCAGCGTCAGGAACAGTGACTTTTTTACTTTTTTTTTTCATATTTTTGTAGCAATAAGACAAACTCTCTGCAGTTTATATCAGGAAAACTGTGCCATGATTTCCCCAGTGTGGCTGTGTCCCCCACCTCCGAGGGGGTGTGGGGGGATCCCCTGGGGGTCACCTGCCCCCAGGTTGCTGTGCAGGGATCTTCCCCTCGGGTTTGTATTTGGGTAGGGTTTGGCTGCTGTGGGCACAACCACGGACACAGGGCAATGAAACCAGGCTTGGAACAAGCCAGAAGCAGCTTTATCTGAATTCTGTGGAGCTCTCCCAAGCCTGGTGATTCTTCTGTGGGTGTGGACTCGAAAATGTTTTAGTCATTGTATGTGTTATTGCAGAGATTTTATTTAAAACTTCTGTTTTTCCATAGGGGAAAAAAAAAATCCCTCTCTCTCCTTCTCTGTCTCATTTCTGATAGACAGAGAGAGGGATGGGTGAATAAATGCATGGATGGGGAGATGGATGGATAGATGGATTAATAGATAGGCAGATAGAAGGGTGGATAGGTAGATGGATGGATAGATCAATAGATGGATGGATAGATGGACAGATAAATCAATAGGAAGATAGATGGCTGGATAGATATATAGATAAACAGGCAGATAGATGGATAGACAGGCAGATAGGATGCTTATCCTGATCCCTTCCACCTGGGAATACTGGAAGGGAAGGTTTGGGCTGATTTGGGGGGTGTTAACTGAAGTGGCCAAACCCAAACTCTCCCTGCTCCAATGAAGGGCAGCAGGGAAGCAAAGCCCCCCCGGGAGAAGAGGGATGGATTGTGCTGTAATTGCTTTGTCCCTGAAGGACTGAGGAGCCACTTGTAGAGGTTAACGAGGTAATTAAGCAGCACAGGTGTCTCAGGCCATAAATCTCTGCCTGGGAAGGGGGTGGGTGTTGGTGATGTCCCTGTGGGGTTTGTGCTGCTCTTGCAGCTCTGGGTGCTTCCCGAGGTGAGTGTGGAATGTTAACGGAGAGGGTTTTCCTGCAGATGGGAATTGCCCTTCCCTGCTGCCTGATGAAGGCAAAGGGGTTTGTCTGGGGCTGCTCCCGAGTGCCTCAGCCCCGTGTCACAGAGCACTCCCTGCCGCTCATGGACTCTCACTCGTTCCCCTACTCCAGGATTAATTACAGCTGGATAATTGCAATCGTTTTCTGCCCCGTGCCACAGCAGACAGCCCCATTCCTGCCGTGTGGCACGGGGTGCTTTGCAGGGATGTTTTCCCCCCGCTTTTCCCCCTTTATTTAAAGAGCCTCTTAGCTCCAGCCTCGGGCTCAGCAGTGCCAGTGTCTCACTGTCCATGTGGCCTCAGCACACGGTCACAGAAATGTCACCACATTGGCTTTTTTCTCTTAAATCCTCTCTGTCTGCCAGAGCTGAGCCTCATCCTCCCCACGGTGCCCTGCTCTCCAGTTCTCCTCTCCTTTCTCCTGGCTCCCCAGGATCCCTGTGCCTGCTCCCTGGGGAGCTCTCTGCTCCTGGCTCATCCCAGATCTATATGTACATATATAAATTATACATCCTTCAGCTCTGCCTGCACAGTCAGCTCTCGCCCTTCCCAGGGAATAATTCAACTCCAAATCCCCATAAAACCCATGAAGGAGGCATGGGGTGAGGGAAGAGGTAAAACGAGGACCAGGAATTTTCCACATCTTCCACGAGCCTCACTGCTGCCCTGTGTTGAAGGAGGTTTAGGCTGGGACTAGGCTGGGAACTGCTGGTTTAAGGCAGGGTTCTGTGCAGCATCCACTTCCCAGGAGCAAGGGAGGGTGAAACACAGTCCCAGGGGATTTTTCCTTGTAATGTGGCCCCGTGGGAAGATTGGATTGCGTGTAATGTTAACTTTAGTTAAAAGAGTCTTGAAAACCTGTGATATTTCTCCAGCTTTTTGCTGTCAGGTTTTATGTCAGATACCTCAGTGCTGCTGCAGGATGTGTTAGTCCTCCCTTTCCCTTTGTATCACTTTTTGACTTCCTGATGTTGAACCATGGGGTTCTTGACGCCAGAAATTTTCACCTTGACCTTTTGTGTGCATGTTGGACTCTGGTGCTTTCTTTGGACACAGAATGGGCTCTCCTTACCCAGCACTCCCAACTGGACTCCTCTCTGCAGGATTTTCCTTGGTTTTGCCCATCATCTGCTCGCAGTTCAGTGACTAACCAGCAAAATGATGGGTTTTCCTCCAGACTTGAGGAGCTGGATGCTTTTGCAGCTCTGAGTGTGTCCTCAGGGCTGGATCTGGTGCCTCCCTGTCCTGCACTGAGTGGTGTCAACCCCTGAGCCCGTTACTTTCAACAAAATAATTAACTCGGGCTCATTCAGCTCTGCAGCAGAAGCAAAGTGTCTCTTCTGAGCAGCTTTTCCTCTGTGTGTAGAGGTGCTGTGGTGGGTTTGGGCTGTGGTTTTCCTCCGAGCAGGCAGGGTGGGCTGTGGGAAGCCAGCTGTGGTCCCCATGCGGGCTGAGCTGCTGATAAGGAAACGATGGAAATGAGTCACAGGGGCAGGGAGAATGAGAGCCTTTGAGCCGCAGGGATGTGGTACCTGCTGCCCAGGCAGGGGCTTTCCTTTGGCTGCAGGCTGGGAAGGGCTGCGAGCAGCTGAACGGAATTTTCCAGGTCTCTGCACCCCTGGAATGGTCCCTGCAGCTGCGGAGCTGGTGCCCAGCTGGGACACTGCCCACCAGGCCCAAACCTGAGCTCATCCCAGGGAAAATCCCGGCAATCACTGGGCACGGAGGCTCGGGGGGTGAGGAAGGAGCAGGCACAGATGTGGCAGGAGGAGCGCGGCTGTGACGGTCTCGGAGCAGACCCGCGGTGTGGCGGGGGGTGAGCAGCCGCTGGCTGTGCCATCCAGGGGGTCCTGCCCGGCAGGAAGGTGCCATCCATCCCCTCTGTCCGTGGGCTGTGCTGACACCTCCTTCCCAGCCTTTTCCTGCCGCTGGCACGTGGGTCTGGCTGGGTTTGGCAGCAGCTCCCGGGGATGCTGCCCGGTACCCGGTGAGCCCCCATCCCTCGGGAGCGACGTGCGCGCTTGGAAAAGCCTAGTCAGGGGAAATGTCAGCCCTGTTGTGGTGGATCGGGGTATTTTTAACAGCGTGCCAGGGCCCCAGGCTGTGTTTGCCGTGATTCAGATCCTCGCTCCGCGCTCGCCAATCTGGCGCAGCTGCTGGTGCTGCGGGGACGTGGTGCCGGCCCCGGCTCCGGCTGTGCAGGGAAAATGTCACCCTCGGATCCTGCCAGCGAGGCGGAGCCCGGTTAAACCCACCCGCAGAGCTGGGCTCTGGAGGGGCTGAGGTCCCCCCGGCTTTCCCTGTCCCCTGTTCAGTGCCGGGCACCAGGATGGGGCAGTGTGGATGCTGTGCTCGCCTGTCCCGAGGCTGCTCCCCAGAGAAGGACACTACAAACATTTGAAGTTAAGTTTAAAACTCATCTGAGAGCTACAAACAGCAGAAAAGTGGGGGTGTCCCTTCTCTCCACAAAATAAACCAGTGCCCTGCGGTTCCACGTGCTGAGGTCCTGCCCATGTCCTGCCTTGGAGGTTTTGGTGACCTCAGTGAGGTTTGTACAGCCCCACTGAGGGCAGTGAGAGGGGCTGCCCTGTTCTCTACCCCAAAACCTCTCCTTCCTGCCCCTTTCCCCACCCCACGCCCCTGTGAAGCCTCTCCAGTGGCCAGGCTTGGCTCTGCTGTGGCCCAGCTTTGGGCACTGCAGTGGTGTGATGCTGTTTGGCTTTGGACTCTGGCTTTAAAAGAACCCAAAGCTGAGGTGTTGAACACCTTCAGGCCTTGCTTGTGGTGCAGCTTTTGGGGAACAAAGGCAACTTGGGAGAAGTGAGAAGGCATTCTCCTTGTCCCAAGTGCCTCTCCAGCTCTCCTGGGGCCCCTTTAGCCCAGAACCTTCTCTCCTCCCTGAGGTGAACACCCTGAGCTCCCTGACACAGGCACATCCAGGAGGATGCTGAGCTGTGCACAGCCAGAGCAGATGCTCCCAGTGGATTGGGATTTGCTCCCATCACCATCCCAAACACCTTCCACCCCCCACTCCCAGCACAGCCATCTTCAGGGATCTGTGGGGCTGCTACCAGTTCAGCTGCAGGGACAGGGCTGGCTCATTGTCTCAGAGCCTGGAATTAGTGCAACAAAAAGCTTTTACTGCCCTGTGACTTAGAGACAGCCCATTGATTTCAGTTGGCAATTGTGCAGCTTCAGGCACGTGTCTGTGTGTCTGTCTGTGTGTGTCTGACAGATCTCCTCGTGCATCCACCTGGGGGCTGCAGAATCGGTGCAAATGTAGATATTCACAAGCGTTTGCTTGGTGAGTTTTTGTATTTTATGAGGTTTTTTTGTTGGTTTGTTTCTTCCGCTCTGGCAGGCGGAGGAGAAACAGGTCTTGAATGACAAATTCCAGCTGAATTCGTGCTCTGCTGGAGGAAGCAGTGCTGGGTTTGGTGAGCCCTTACACAGCCCGAGGTCTGTGCTGGGCCCAGGTACCCCAGAGTGAGCAGTTCCCAGCTGCTGGGGGCTCCCCGTGCTGCTGTGGCCTCTCTGCTCCCCTGTTCCCGGAGCGTGCGGCCGAGGGCCATTCCCAGGGATGGGAGCACACCTGGGGATGCTCTCCAGAATCCTCCTGCCCTGCAGGCTCCCAGCTCCCCGTGCAGGAGGGATCTCACCCTGCAGGGATTTGGCATTTCCACCGTCAATGTTCCCAATATCCAGGTCAGGTGTGCGCTGAGCAAATGGCAGAGCTCTGGAAATCCAAACACCACGTTCCTGTTGGCTGAGCAGGCTCTTCACAGAGACGGGTATTGCTCCCTGGAGCAAACCCCGAGGTGTTTTACCCCAATAAACATCTGGAGTGGGGAGGGAGCAGCCCTGATGTGGCTTTGTGGCACAGGGGAGCTGTGGGGAAGGACAGGACAACCATTGGGGTCTGGGCTGTGAATCCTATAAATGCAGGGAAGCAGCACAGGGATGCACTCCACTGTGTGTCCATAGACACATTTATATAGGGATTTACATAAAGGGGTGCATGGAGAGCATCTGTGTTTGCATGTAGATAGTGGGAATGTGTGTGTGTATAAAGAGAAATGTATACAAAGGGTACATCCATGAATATCCAGATTTAAAGGGTGTGTGTGAGTATTTACAAATAGAGGATGAACATAAAGCTATATATAGAATATAGATAGAATATATAAATAGAATATATATAATATATAAATAAATATATAGAATATTTAATATCTAAATATAATAATAAAGAATAAATATATAAAATATATAATAATAAAGAATAAATACATTAAAATATATAATAATAAAGAATAAATATATAGAATATATAAAGAATAAATATATGGGCAAAAAAATCTGTGAAGGGTGTATGTGTAGATTTTTATTTATCTTTATGTGGAGAGAGGCGCTCATGGCTGAGCTGTGCCCACAGAGCCAGACTTTGGAAAGCATAGAACAGGTCAGTGAGAAATAGGATTTAAAACCTCCTCTCCTATAAAATAATTGCAAGTTGTGTGGGAATGAACAGCAGCACCTGACTCCAAGGAGTATTATGGGGTGGGTGAGCTGTGTCCAGAGGGAATGCAGAGATCCCAGTGCCATGGATGTGGAATTCCTGCCCGCAGTGCTGCAGCTCTGGGGCTTTGCCTTTGAACCTCCCGAGGGTTTGGTCGTGCTGGGGAGGATGGGCATTGTTTGTGCTGCTCTGGGCACGGATGGGTTTGGTGGGCAGGCTCCAGCTGTGCTTGCACTCAAAAGGCTGGGAAAAAAGAAAAAGGGAAAAAAGCAAAAGTGAAAAAAGAGAGGAAAAATAGAAAAGGAATAAAGAAGAAAAAATAGAACAGGAAAAAAAAAAATGAGGTCAGTGCCTGGCCCAGCTGTGCTGTGAGCCTGGGGGCTCGTGGGGCTGGAGATGCAGCTGCAGCTTTTCAAACAGACCTACAGGTTAAATTCCTGTGCCTCCCAACATCTTAAATTCCCGTTAGCAGCACTAAATTTTGGGTGCAGCAGTGCATTATGAGGTCCTGGAGGGGTGGGAGGATGGGCAGTCCCTGGGGAAGGCCTGGCTGGTGTTCTGCTGGTCCTCCTGCCTCCCCAGGGATGCTCCAGTGGGAAATTATGCGAGAGGAATGAAAACCTGAAAGGGCCAGGAAATCCAGTGTGGAAAAATGGGACGAGCTGAAAGCACAGGGCACAACCTGGGGTGTTTTGTCCAACCCCTTCCCTGACCCTGCCCGAGGGCCAGCAGGGCTTTTTCTTCTGTTTTATTTTACTTGGCTTCAAATAACTCACCAGGAGCTGCAAAAAGTGTAGGGGCTGCCAGAGGTGGCCTGCAGGAGAAGGCAGAGGGATGGTCACTGATTTGTACCCTGATCCTGCCCCATGGCAGAGGGGGAATGGGATGAGCTGCCAGGTCCTTCCCACCCAAACCACTCTGGGGCTCTGTGAAAGTGTGGGGAATGTTTGTGCCTGATTTGTGGCACCCCAAATGTGCTGAATGTGAGGCACAACTGAGTGTACCTGGGTTTATTCCCAGCCCCTGAGCACTCAGGGAGGAGGATGGCAGCACATCCCCCCTTGCCCACCCTGGGTGCCCAGATCCCACTGTGGGGGATCTGCTCCTTTTGGAGGAAAACATGGGATTAGGACAAAAGCAGTGGCTTGTCTTCTCCAGCTGCTGGTTTCCTGTGGGGTTGAGCTGTGTGTCCCTCAAGGGCTGAACTGTATTTTCTGACTATTTCCTTTTCCTTCCAGAAACCTCGGGAAGTCTGGGCTGAGAGTGTCGTGCCTCGGGTTGGGTGAGTACCTCTGGTTCCTTCCCCAGCACAGCATTCCGGGAGAGCTCCCTGAGGGTTTGGGGTGTGCAATACCCCAATGTGTCCCGTCCCATGGGAGCATCCCCAGGAGCCCTTGATGCCTTCAATGGCTCCCTAGAAACAGAGAGCAGACAGGAATAAAGGAGGGATATATTTGAAAAGCCCTCTGATGTACACTTTGGGCTCCAGAAGCTCCTGCCTCAGTATATCCCAAAATGGACAATGACAGCTCCTGAGTTCTTCCCACTTTGATATCAGCATCAATTGCCCAAGCAGAAGCCAGGCAAGGATGGAATTTGCCCAAGCTTGCCCCCCTCTCCCCAAGATGAAGGTTTGCAGTTGTTGGGCCCAGGAGGGTCTGGGTGTCCTTGGAGAGCGAGCTGGAGAGGCTTTGTTATGTCAGTGTGAGCATGAGAGAACAGCACTGAACGAGCTCCAGGGAGCTGCAGAGTCACACTGGGCACTGCAGGGCTGAGAACAGAGAAAAGTTCAAACCTAAGGCATCACCCTGAGTGGCAGCACCAGCCAGGGCACAGCAACGTGCCTGGGCCAGGGCTCCATTTCATTCCATCCCGTGTGCCTCGTTATCCCCACTCCACGCCGGCTCCAGAACCGTGAAATGCCTTGTCAGTGTTTGATCCCCTGTTTGCTCAGGAAGGGCAGGGGCAGGCACTGCTCAGCTCCTGTGAGCTGCGTGGAGAGCTCCTGGTGGCTTCACTGGTGGAGCTCAGTGACACACACATGGGGCCTGAAATACAGAGTGGTGTTTGGTGATGGGAACCTTGTGCTGTGGAGAGGAGGAGGAGGCTGCTCTCCCCCTGTGAGCTCCTTGCCAGGGTGAGCATCAGGAATGTGAAGCCCCCCAGGGATGGGTGCTCTGCTCTGCCAGAGCCCCTCTATCCCTGTTCCCAGGGGGTCAGAGGTGCTGCCACAGGGAGGTGGAGGCACCACTTTAGGTAGCCTGAGGAATCGCTGGGAAAGGCATCAGCAAACCCAGGTTTAATATGAATTTATAAAACTGTAGAGTTTGATGGCACAGTTCATTTTATTGCTACACAGACAGCACACGAGGGAAAGTCAGGTTAAGATGAGCCTGCAGTGATTTAAGGGGATGCTGGCCCACAGAAGGGTGGGGATGTAGGAAGGGAAGGAGACCCTCCTGTCGAGTTCTGGGGCTCAGAGCAGCCCCAGTGCCAAACTCAGCCTGTGAGTGCTTTAGGTCTGAAGGATTTAGCAATGCCTAATCAACACAACAATAGCAGTGCTTAATCAGTTGACTAATTTAACATTTATAAAGTGACTCAATAGGATTTGCTATAAGCACAACAGTAGCTTAATTATGAATCTAAGCTAATTATGAATCTAAGATGGCAACATTCATGCTACACTTACTCAGAGTATTTAAATCAATTCATGTACACACAGATCCAAGGAGTCTGTACCAAGCCATAAACCTGTGAAACACTTCAGGGAAATGCTGCTGTCAATAAACTCAAAACCTATAGGATGCTTGGCTTTGGTCATCGAGAAATTTCCATCCTGGATGCAATTTGGGTTGGTAGTTTTGGAATTGGTAGGGTTGGATTTTTCCTTGAGAAGTCCAATAATAATATTATTTAACAATTGTATTACTGTTAGGGCAGAGCAACCTGCTCTAGTGGAAGGTGTTCCTGTCCACAGAAGGGGGGGAACAGGATGAGTTTTAAGGTCCTTCCAACCAAAACCATTCCATGATTCTGTGATTTTTCTGCTCAGGCTGTTCAGACAGAAAAATAAAGTCTTGGGGCTGTTTGTTGGAAAACAGGAGCTTGTTAGAGCACAAGGTCTGAGAGCAGAGAGGGTTTGGGATATGTTCAGGGGGGTTACCTGCAGAGAGGGTTTGGGATATGTTCAGGGGGGGTTACCTGCCCAGGTGCCATTACTGAGGGCTGAGCACTGCCAGGATCTGAGGTGGACGAGGAGGTGCTGCTGCCTCGGGGCAGGTGGGGACCTGGGCTCTGCCTCCTGGTCCCTGTGGGATCCTTCCAGCCCCATCCCTGCCAGGGCTGCCTGCTCACAGGGCAGGTGTCAGCCCATTTTTCCAACATGCTTTGGATTTGATTTTAAACTGGAGGGAGTTGTGAAAGTGGCCCTGTACCACGAGTTGGAGGAAGGAGGCCTGTTCTGCCAAGAGCTCTTCTGGTTAAAATAGCCCCAGCCTTGGAAAGGACTTGTCTTGTCTGTGCAGAGGTTTTATTTATCAGCCTCACAGCTTCCCCAAGTGCTGCTGTTGTGGTGGAGGAGAAAAGCCACGGGAAGGAAGCAGCAGCAGGAAAAGAGAAAAACAGTTTTGCAGAGCTTTTCTTTGATTCGAAGCGGGTGGAACTGCAGCAGCATCTAAATATACTGAGCCTTTGTGAGTGCAGCTGTGCAGGGAGCAGGGAGGGCTGCTGGGCACCTCCTCCTGCTCCAGCACAGCGAGCCCTGCAGCCCCTGCCCTGTGGGCAGGAATCAGGGAGAGGGGAGCTGGAACTCCTGAAAACCAGAAATCCCCCGGAATGCGCAGGTGTTTCTCCTGCAGCACAGCACCTTTTGTTTTGGATGATTGTCTTCTGTTGGAAGGACCTTAAATCCCATCCAGTGCCACCCCTGCCATGGGCAGGGACACCTCCCACTGTCCCAGGCTGCTCCAAGCCCCAATGCCCAACCTGGCCTTGGGCACTGCCAGGGATCCAGGGGCAGCCACAGCTGCTCTGGGAATTCCATCCCAGGGCATCCCCACCCTCCTAGGGAACAATTCCTTCCCAATATCTGATCTAAATCTCCTCTCAGTTTAAAAGCATTCCCCTTGTCCCACCCCTCCCTCTGCAGCTCCATCAGGTGTCTGCTCTGAGTGCTGCTTTATATGACTTTCCTAAATGGCTTCTCTCTTGCAGTTCCCCAAAAGATAAATGTGTTTCCCTGTGTTCTCTGCAGCATGAAAATCTAATTTAGGGCTCGCTAAAGTTTCTGAAGGCTCAGCAGTCTTCCTCAAAAGCCTTGCAAAATCTCAGCAAGGTGGGAGTGTGCTTCATCCTGCAGGATGAGAAAGTGGAGGAGAATGGGAAGCGGAGCAGAAATCAAAGGTGGGCAGGGCTGAGGCAGCAGGGACCCTCCGGCGACGTCCTGCTCCTCCTGGCTCTTGTGGGATTGAGCTCCTCTGCTGGCTCCTGCCCGTGCTGCCAGAGGTGCTGGCAGTGTTTTCCAGGTAGGGATATTTGGGAAGGGCCCTGAGCCCCTTGGAGCAGTAGCTGAGCATCATTCCTGGGTTACAGGAGCTCCCTGAACTGGAGGCTGTTACAGGCTGGGCTCCTGGCACCCAGCTCCTGCTCCTGCCTGGGCTGAGCTCTCAGCTCCTCCTTTGAGTGAGTTTCCTCCAGGTGAGCCTTTAACTGAGGCTGGTGTGAGGCTCTCTCCTCGATGCTGGATCCAAAATGTGCTTGTGATTCCAGGGAAAAACCAGGTCACGTTTTCCATGTGTTCAGTCTGGGGCAGACCCTGCCTGTGGATTCCTGTTGATTTTGGGAGAATGTTGAGGCAGCCTCTGCCGAGGTGATGGGCCCTGACTGCAAGGAGATGAGCAGGACACAAACAGCCATTCCCAAACCCAATTCTGTGTTCAAAAGCTCAAAGTTGACTACAGAAATTGGTGTTTTGTGAGCCCAGAGGGGTCAGGTGCTGCTCTTGCCCTCGACCTTTGCTCTGATTTTGGGATAAGATTTTGCACAGCCCTGGCTCCCCACATGCCAGAGCTCCCTGTGGCACCGTCCCTGCCAGGAGCAGGACAGGATCCCACAGAGCTGGCAGCAGGAGAGGCTGTGGGGCTCAGCCAGGAGCCCTTTGCTCCTGCAGAGGTGACATTTCAGCTGGCAGTGGCACTGTCCCGGGTGGGGTTGGCTTTGGCACTGAGCATCACACCCCTCTGGGCTCAGAGTGTGAGGGAAACTGAGCCAAACCTGGGCTTAAGGCAGAAATTCCCCTTAAAGGTGAGGATACCCCACTGGAAAACTGTTTTTCAAGGCAAAAGGGAGCAAGGTGATGGGCAAGGGGCAGGAGTGGGAGGTGTGTCTGCCCCTGAGTCCTGGGGCAGGGGATGCCTTTCTAAACCATGGGTTGGGATAGGCAAGAGAGAGAGACAGGGGCTTGGAAAGAGGAAAAGAAGCAATTTAAAAAATATATATCTCTTTCTCCAGAATATTTTTCTTCCCCAATGAGTGTGTTGGCTGAGGCTGTGAATCATCCTTGGCTGTTGTTTGAAATGCCAAATGCTCCTTGTGCTTTTTTTGCCTTTTTTTTTTTTTTTTTTTTAATTTCCAAGAGGAGTGGAGCAGCCTGTGCCACGCTGTGCCTCTGCCTTGGCCGTGGGTGCCTTCCCCACTCCTGAACCAGAGCCCTTCCCTTCCCCAGCCACACCTGATGCTTTAGAGCTCACCTTGCTGAGCCAAAACTCACATCCCTGCCTGGTTTTTGTGATGATCATGGTAAAAACAAGACCCCTGGGATTCCCCACCCGTGTGCTCCTGGTGATGCTCCTGTGCCCAGCCCTTCTGTCCCCCAGAGGGGGTCTAGGGGCACAGGGTGGGCACGGGGGGACCTCAGGCAGGGCTCTCTTGTACCACAGATATTTATTCCTTGCATTTAAAGGGCTTTAAGGTGCTTGTTATCCTCACTGGATCCATCATGAGCTCTCAGGCTGCTCTCCCTGTGCCCAAAGCATGCGGTCACGCAGTGGGTTTGTGTCAGGAGGTGAATTCCAGAGAGGATGTGCACTCTGTGGGGAGGATAAACAATTCTCTTCCTTCTCACCTGTGCACCTGTGCGCTGCTTATGCAAAAAAAAAAAATCCTTTTGAGATAAACAGTCTCAACCCATTTTTTGGTACAAACACATTTTAATGTATTCCTGTAAAAATAACACCTCCGAAGCTTTAACATGGAAATCAGGCTTCATTTGGTTATTTTTTTATCTGCATGAAAAAGCTTAAAGGTAAAATGAAAACAGGTTTCAGTTTTATCTTTGTTGTGCAGGACCAGAGCATTTAAACTCCAATAATAAGAGAAAATACCTTTCCTGATGTCTGCAGCCAGCCAGGTGCAGCAGGGGTAGTTCCTGCCCCATTATTATTGTCCATATAGAGCTAAAGAAAATATAAAATTAGCTAGAAAACGTGTGCTCTTTGCTCATTTATTTAATTTCCATTTCATCTCTGATCTGTGGCAAACTTGGCTTTTCCAGCTCGAGTTGTTCTGCAGGAAATCAGGAGTTGCAGTTTGAACTCACACTTCGTGCGTCTTTAAATAGCTTTATTTGCACTCAGAGAAACCCGATGTATTAAAAGATTCAGACTGACCTTTTTTTGAGGGAAAGAGAGCAAGATTCCCCTGCCAGAGCTGACGGCTGTGGCTGCGTTCTGAGCAGGGCTGATCAAAGCTGCCCGAGCGTGAGCAGCAGGCACAGCTCTGCCTCTGCTGGGGTGCATGTCCCGGCTCTGAGGGACCCAATCCCTCTTTGATCAGGGCCTGGGAGCATCCTTTCAAGTGCAGGCAGGTGGGGAACGTGGAATTTCTGCCCCTCTGCAGCATCGGAGCTCAGTCCCTCAGTGGCACTGTCCTGTTCAGGGGCTGGGCTGGGAGTGACTCCCCCAGTGCCACCCCTGCCCTGGGACACCTTCCACTGCCCCAGGCTGCTCCCAGCCCTGTCCAGCCTGGCCTGGGACACTGCCAGGGGTGGGGAAATCTCACTGCATTTCCCAGCTTGGAGCCTGAGCCCCTCTTCCCTCCTTAAAGTGTCCCTCCACGAGTGAGAATTTTCAGTTCTGGGGAGTTTCAAGAGAGCCCTGTGAGCTCTGACCCATCAGTTCTGTGAATTGATGCTTTAAATGGCTCCCCAGAAACAGAGAGCAGACAGGAATAAAGGAATAAAGGAGGGATTGATTGGAAAGGCCTTCAGAGGTCACACTCTGGGCTCCAGAGGCTCCTGCCTCAGTGCATCCCAACATGGACAATGCCAGCTCCCGAGTTCTTCCCACTTTGATAGCAGCATCAATTCCCCAAGCAGAAGCCAGGCAAGGATGGAATTTGCCCAAGCTTGCCCCCCTGTCCCCAAGATGAAGGTTTGCAGTTGTTGGGCCCAGGAGGGTCTGGGTGTCCTTGGAGAGCGAGCTGGAAAGGCTTTGTTATGTCAGTGTGAGCATGAGAGAACAGCACTGAACGAGCTCCAGGGAGCTGCAGAGCTACACTGGGCACTGCAGGGCTGGGAACAGAGAAAAGTTCAAACCTGAGGCATCAGAATGACATCTGAACTTTCCCTGTGAGCTCTGACCTGTGAATGACATCTGAATTTCTGTGCAGCTCTTGAGGAGCAGCTGTGCTGGGGGTCAGAGGGACCTTGTGACAGGCTGGCACAGGGCACAGAGCTGGCATAGCCCCAGCGTGGCTCATCCTGCTGGGGTCAGAGCATCAGGGATGTCTGAGCAGGGTCCCATGTGTGACCTGCTGCTTTCCCTGCTCCCTTTCTCCCACTACCTCAGGAAATCTGTGCTCCTGAAATAAATGTACACATGTAAAATATCTATGTAGGAAATAATGTTCCCATAGGAATCCCTGGGGCTTGGACCAGCTGACCTTTAAAGGTCCCTTCTAACCCAAACTGTTTTATGATCCAGTTAAATCCACACACTGCTTCCACCACAGGATATTTTAATTTCTTTTATTTTTCACCAATGATCATAAAGAGATAATGCCCCAAGTTTTTCTAATAATAGACCAGAGTCAGCAACTGAGCCTAAACTGCAGCTGCTTTAGGCTGTGCTGGCACTGGACATTGGCTTCATGGAAAGGTTCCCGGGGAAAAGTCACTTTGGGTTGGAAATCTTTCTTGTCACAAGAAATATTTCTCTTTTATATGTCTTTTTTTTTTTTTTTTAAAGTCTAATTTTGACTTGCAGGATGCTAAATGCTGAAGTACATAGTTGAGGAGACTTTCCTTCCCCAAATGATGTGTTGGGGCAGCATCATGAATTTTTTCCAATTCGTTAAATGGAAAAGCTTTGGAAAATGATTTCTGGTTTGGAAGGAGCTTCAGATTTCAGGGCCTGGCAGTGTCCAAGGCCAGGTTGGATGGGGCTTGGAGCAGCCTGGGACAGTGGAAGGTGTCCCTGCCCATGACAGGGGCAGCACCAAGTTACTTTTAAGGTCTCTTCCAGCCCAAACCATTCCATGATTTGAATCTAGCTCTGTATTCTGGCAGCACAGCATCCCCTGGGGGTGCCCTGAGCAGCTCCCTGTGCCATTCCCACCCTGGGAGAAGGTGCCAGCCCTGTCCTGCCTGGCTGCAGGAGCTCTCTCTTGGGACTGCACATCCCCCTGAGCCAGCTCACCCCATTTTAAGCCCATTTAGTCCCAAAGAGAATTTTGGTGAAGTCTCGTTTTTGATGTCAAGCTCCTCTTGTAGTAACAGATTATTTTGTTCTTTCCAGGGACCTGGGTCACTTTTGGAGGTCAGATCTCAGATGAGGTGAGTGCTGCTCTGTGTAAGTCCACAGCCCAGAACAAACCCCACTCTGGGATATTTTTAAATGAAATTGTGGCTCCTGGAACCTTCCTGCATGGAGAGTCACTGCCCAAAGCTCTGTCACAGCCCTCTAATGACCCTGACATTTCCAGAGAGGCTCTCATCAGCCCCATCCACCCCTCAGGGCCATCTCCTCTCCCTGCTGTCCAGGGCAATGTCCCCTCCTTCCCATGGGCAGCAGCTCCGCTCCCGGAGGGGAAATTAGGAATTATTTCTGTGTGGATGTAATGGGCAACAGTCGTGAATACAGGCGGGGGCTGGGCTGGCAAACGTGATTTATTTTTGACATAATAAGCTGGAACAAGTGAAAATGAGCTCAGGTTTCCTCCGTGCTTTCCTCTGGAGCAGATGGCTCCTGATCCAGGGAATCATCCTTGGCTGCACGTGGGCACACCCCAGGTATGCCACAGATGTGGGCGCCCAAGGGAGAGCAGCTGCCTTCCCCAAGGATGTGGAATAATCCCCAAAATAACTCCAGCATGAGGAAAGGAGCCCAGGAGCCTGAATTCAAAGGGTTTTTCCTTTAAATTCCCTTGATCTTTCATGGTATTGCTGCTTCTCCTGGTGCATCCCTAGCTGTGTTCCTGTCTCATGGCACTGTGGGATGTTTTGATGATCAGTTTGGCCCTCCCTGCTCAGAATAATTCCATGCAGAGCGGTCATGCATGGAAAAGCAGGACAGGAACACATCCCTGTCCTGGAGGGCTGTGCTCCCTCGGGATGCTGAGCCAGAGCTTTCAGCCCCTCGGGGTGCAGCACCCCCAGGGAGCAGCAGGAACCTCGGGGCTCCTCTGGGGCTCACACAAATGACCCCCAGGCACTTCCAGAGCCCTCAGCATCCCTGGAGGGCGGCAGGGCAGCCTGGTCGGCAGCCAAAAGGACATTAAAACACTAAAGTTCTGTGTTGAACTCGAGATTTGCAGAGTATCTCCTGTAACCCCATTAAATTCTTGGCTGCCTTCCTGATAGAAAGCTCCTGTGAGAGGAGATTAATTCCTGCCAGGCAGGGTCTGAGGGAAGCTGGTGTAAATCCGTGTTTTGGTGTCTGTCTCTGTCAGAACTGTCCCCTGGGCAGGAGCTGCTGCAGCCCTCCCGGCTGTGCTGAAGCCTGGTGTGGGATTTTCCCTGGTGTGGGCATTTCCTGATGTGGGCATTTTCCCTGGCGTGGGATTTTCCTGGGGNCATTTTTCCTGGTGTGGGATTTCCCTGCTGGCTTGGGATGAGGTTGGTCACCCCTCCTCTCTGTCCCTGCCCCCCAGGTGGCCGAGCAGCTGATGACCATCGCCTACGAGAGCGGCGTGAACCTGTTCGACACGGCCGAGGTGTATGCAGCCGGCAAGTGAGTGACCACTGCCCTCGGGGCTGGGCTGGGCTTAGAAAGGGCTGGGAGAGCTGCTCCCACCCTCCCTGCCATGGACTGGCCTTCCCTGGGGTCTCTGCTCCCCCCTCCTGATGGATTGGGTGCTGGGCGTGCTTGGAAAGCCACTTATCCCTGAGTGGGATGGGAAAATCTTTGTATTTGGAGCATTCATAAAATAAACCCAAATAAACGAACCCAAAGCCTCTTGTACCCAGCAAAGGCTGGAGTGCATCACTTGTGCCACTCGCTGTTGGCACAGGGAGAAAAATATCTTGAATAAATGAAAATTCAGCGAGGATCTTGGTGGTGATGGATGGCCGGGGGCTGTGGCAGCTCCAGGCACAGATCCCAGCGGGAACCACTCCGAGCTGGAGCTCTTGGGGCTGCTGTGGGATGGGGAGAACATCATCATTGTGAATGTGAGCGGGATGGTTTCCAGGGCTGGGCCCGAGAGCTGGGCTGGACCTCCTGAGAGCTGGGCTGGGCCCTCATGTTCCATTGTGGGGGCAGAGCAGGGTCAGGCAGGAGCAGACACCGGGAAGGGGCACAGGGGGGACAGGATGCTTTGGGCCCATGGATGGCATCTGTCCCCCTAGGGGCTGATTTTGTGCCCATGGATGGCATCTGTCCCCTTGGGGAGGCTTTGGGCCCATGGATGGCATCTGTCTCCCCTGGGGGTGACTTTGGGCCCATGGATGGCATCTGTCCCCTTGGGGTTACTGCCCAGGGGAGGGGAGGGCAGCTGCAGGCCATATTGGCTGCTGGCCATGGTGCTGGCCACAGTGGTGGCCGTGGTGGTGGCCACAGTGGCACTGAGCATCCTCTGCCTCCCTCACGCCAGGCTCTTCCCACACAGGGCCGAGGTGATCCTGGGGAACATCCTGAAGAAGAAGGGCTGGAGGTACAGTATGGCACTCCCTGTGCCCCTGACGAGTGGGACCCCTCGGTTTAGGGCAATCCCTCTGGATTTTAAGGATTTCCTGCGTTGGGCGGTGCCATCCCAGGCAGCTCCTGGCTGCTGCCGTGCTCCCACAGGGACAGCCACACCTTCCCAGTGCCAAGGAAAAGGGCTGCCCTGGGTTCTTGGGTGTGCACAGTGGCTCCATGAGGCTGTGACCAACCCCTGGGGTCACCCTGTCTCAGTTAGACCCCCCAGGAGTGTGGCTGTCCCCTTTGGCAGTGTGTCTGTCCCCCTTGGGAACGTGTCTGTGCCCCCTGGCAGTGTGTCTGTCCCCCTTGGGAACGTGTCTGTCCCCCTGGGGAGTGTTGCCATCCCCTCTCCCCACAGGAGGATGGATGTTGGCACCTTAACCCTGCTGGGAATGTTTTGGATTAGGGATGCAAAGCTGTGATGGGAGGAGATGACACCTCACTGAAATGATGCATGTTGGGATGACTTGTGGGGTTTTCAGAGATTTACAGAAACTTTAAAGGCCTCCCCAGGTTGAGCTGAAGGAGGGCTCCAGCAGGGCTCTCTCCAAAGCCAGCATCCCTGGCTTAGCGGGGTGATTGATTATTTGGCAAGAAATATTCTGGATGAGGTGGAAGAAAAAAATTAAGTCCAATAAAAGCTGGGGAAATTGTGTTGTACGTGTCTGGTTATGCAGCAAGGTAGCTGGAGGATGATAAATCTTTGATTTTATACCATGTAGGAGTTTATAGATTAATTCAGATATATCACACTCAAGTTTAATGACTCTGGGAATGCTGTATGGTAATGAGGAGCACTGGGCATGGATAACAGGAGGGAATAGAGCTGCAGCCCTGGGATGAAGAGCTGCATGTTGCTTGCTCAGTAATTAAAAATGTTTGGGGGATTTGGTCACTTCACTTGGATTAGCTTTGGTTTCTATCCCAGCGTCCAGTCAGAATTTCTCCTGACTCAATTTCACTCAATTTCCTCAAGCCCTGACTATTTATGAATATATTTTGCCAAAACACCTGCAAAATATTTCACTTTCCGTCTTCTGAAGGAGCTAAAGCTCAGCTCCCCTCTGCTGCTCACACCACGTGGAGAGGGTCAGCTCCCTGTGCTCAGTGATCCCATTCCCTAATGCAGGTGGAAATTATTGGCTTCTCAGTGACTGCCAAATTCCAGAATTCCCCCCCAAATCAACACTGGAGTCAATGTCTCCTCAATTTCACAGCTGCTCTCTCCAGTGTGAGCATTCCCAGCAGGAATCCTGCTCCCAGGCTTTAGCACTTGCTGGTGAGCAGCATCCTGCTTGGTTACTTATATTATTGTTGTTATCATCATTATTTTTTAATAATAATACGAATTCTTCTGTTCTTCTTGCAGGAGGTCCAGTTTGGTGATAACCACAAAGCTGTACTGGGGTGGCAAGTAAGTGTGGCAGTCACTAGTCCTGGTGTTTGCTGCTCCAGCTCTGCAGCCAGAGGGGTTAACAGCCCCTGGGGGTGGTTTGGTGCTGTCACTGTAATTCTGTTTATTTTGCCAAGTGTTTTAAGGAGTTAGAGTTATTCACCTGGAGAGGAGAAGGCTCCAGGGAGAGCTCAGAGCCCCTTGCAGGGCCCCTTGCAGCTCCCTGTCCTGGAGCCCTGGAGAGGGACTGGGGACAAGGGATGGAGGGACAGGAGACAGGGAATGGCTTCCCAGTGCCAGAGGGCAGGGCTGGGTGGGATATTGGGAAGTAATTGTTCCCTGTGAGGGTGGGCAGGCCCTGGCACAGGGTGCCCAGAGCAGCTGTGGCTGCCCCTGGATCCCTGGCAGTGCCCAAGGCCAGGCTGGACATTGGGGCTGGGAACAGCCTGGCACAGTGGGAGCTGTCCCTGCCATGGCTGGGGTGGCACTGGATGGGCTTTGAGTTCCCTTCCAATCCAACCAATTTATATATATCTGTGTGTGGGGATGTTTAAATCAGAACACAAATTAGTGCTCCCAAGTTGTTGGCACCTCTGGCATCTCCCAGCCATGTTCCTGTTCTTCCCTTGCAGAGCTGAGACGGAGAGAGGCCTTTCCAGAAAACACATCATCGAAGGTAACCTGGGCTCTTAAAATTAAACCCAAAACACGGTTTATGGGGAAAAGGGGTTTTTACCTCAGTATTTATTTCAGGATCTTTGGGTGCAGCACTTGGTCCAGGTGGAATGCCCTGAAAATGCATGTACATCATCACACTGAAATACACACAATTATAGGCCTTGCGAAATTAACATATTTATCAAAGATTCCCCAATGAGAGGCTGGAGTGAAGCCCTCGTTGTGAGGAACCTTCCCCCTGGATGGGCCTGTCTGAGGTTCCAAAATGTGTTCTGGAGAGGCCCTTGGTGTCTGGGGCTCCCAGGATGTTTGCTCTCCTGGTTTAACGGTGCCGTGGGGCTGAGCTGAGTTATCAGCCTTGGGAAGTCACAGTGTGGGGGCTAAAAGCATGGAGAATACATCAAACTATAAAAGAGGGGTATAAAAGAAAAATCAAAAAATGATTCTGGTATCAACACAGTGTGAACAAATGAATTGCCCTAAGAGCCCCCAGCCCTCCATGCTGACCCTGGGGTTTGCTGGGGGAAGCTCTCTCTGCACAGCCCCAGCCGTGGCCAGGGCGCCTGGGCTCCCTCTGGAGCCGGGAGGGATGAGGATGTAGGCAGGCTGTCAGCCTGCAGCAGCAGCCTCTGGAGGGGTGCCAGGCCCCAGCTGGCACAGCTGAGGTTTGCTCTGGTGCTCGGTTTTGCTGCCCATTCCTCCCCTGGGTCGGTGGATCCACATCCCACCGGGTGCTGCCTTCCTCATCCCTCAGGGCTTATTCACCCAAATATCTGTTCCTCTTTTGTTTCCCGCCGCTTTTTTTTGTCCTTTTGGGTGTGTTACTGCAGGAGAGGGAGGAGAGCATGCACACTGTGCTCTATTTATCCACATACAGAACCTTGTCCGTGTCTGCCCGGGGTGTGCCCAGAGCTGGCTGTGCCTGCCAGGCCTCCGGGCACGGCTGCACTCGTGGGACACAGGCAGAGCAGTGCCCAGGAAAAGTTCCCGTGGAATTAAGGAGCACATCCAGGATCAGCAGTGTCAGCTGTGACCTTGTCCCTGTGAGAGGAGCCAGCCCGGGCTGGCTGCCCGTGGCACTGGAGCAGGAGCATCCTGCAGCCCCTGGGCTGCTCCCGGCTGGCAGCACAGGGCTGGGGCTGTTCTCTGCAGGAACCCTGGGCAAACCAGCCTGGGGGTGGGAAATGCTGTGGAGGGGCAATCCAGGGCTGTCCAGCTCCCAGAAGGGCAGGCCCAGGTCCCTGGGGAGGACTCATCCCCACCTCCTTTGCTAAGTGACCCTTTTGTGCCTCCTGCCACACAAGATGTGCAGAACCTGCTGTCTGGGGGCTCAGGTGAAATCCTCCAGGTCGAGGTCCATGCGGGAGCCCAGGGCAGCAGCTCCTCCTTTCTGGATGCTGCACACCTGGAAAATCCAGAGCTGGAGCCCAGGGGAGCCCCGAGGCAATGCCCAGGTCAGGAGGGATGAGTGTGGGGGAGAGCAGCCCCTCCCTGGGGTGCAGCTTTGGCTCCTTCCATCCTCCTTCCTGCTCCTCACAAGGAGCATCCCTGGAGCGGGGGCAGTTTTCCCTCTCAGTGATCAACTGGGATTGCCCTGGAAAGTTTTATCTTGGAGTGTTTGCAGGACGCAGCTGTGCTGGGATGTGACTTTCCCGGTGAGGTAATGCTGGAAAAAGTTTTTCTTGCAGCACATTCCTCAGCAGGGAATGCGAGGCATAAGCCTCAGCAGGGTGGTGGCACTAAAGGTCCTCAGGGAGGTGGCAGATGTGTCACAGGCACTCCAAACCCATCCAGTTTCCATTTCTTATGGAGCTACTTTGGGAAATGACAGAAAAGCACTGGCAGCAGTTGGAATTATTTCAGAGAACGCCCAGAAAACAACGTTAAGGTCAATGGTAGATATTTTATATATATATATATATTTATATATATCTGTGTGCGTGCGAGAGAGAAGAGAATTTTTTAACAGTTATTTTCTACAAATCTTCCCAAGAACAAAATGTTTTTATGAATGTTCATGAAAAATGAGTCAAAATAGAGCAGGCTGAAAATGTTTGCTGAATTTTGAGATGGAAAAAATGCCCATCCTCTGCTCGCCCTCTCTCATACACTCATCCATAGACACATAAATATATCTGTAGGGGGTTGGTGCCATCTCCCATCAGATCCTCACAGGAAGGCTCTCAAAACCTGGGCATTTATGGACTGAGCTGCAAAGGGCCTTGGCTGGCTCTGCCGAAGTCCCTCTGCAGTGTGAGTGGGCACAGCTCCCCCTGAGAAGGTAAAGCCCTCCCTGGTGCTTTACCTGCCCTTTGTAAGGCCTTGACCCCTCTGGGATTGCATCCCTGGAGTGTCCCCCTGGGGCCAGGTGTCAGGAGCTGGGGCTGGAGCACCAAAGGCTGTGGGACAAAATTCAGCTGGAATTAAGTGCAAACAGGAGCAGGGCACTGAAGCTGTCCCTGGCAGCTGCCTCTGCCAGGCTGACATGGGCACACTTGGTAACCAGGGGCTGCTCAGCCCACACCTTGAGAGCTCTGCAGTAAAGCATGCTCCTGTGGAAGGAGGGGCTCTGACCATGGCCAGACTGGTGCTTTCCTCTTCATATGGCAGCAGGGACATGGGGCAATGTTTTCAGCATCCCTCTCATAGCCTAAGTAGTTGTGTGTGTATATATGTATATAGATATATATATTTACATACACCAAGCAGTATTTGAGTCCTGTTTTGGCTCTGTTCTGTGCCTCCCTCTGACCCTGCCTGTCCTTGTCTCTGCTTTTCCATTCCCAGGGCTGAAGGCTTCTCTCCAGAGGCTGCAGTTGGAATATGTGGATGTGGTCTTTGCCAACCGGCCAGACAACAACACCCCCATGGAAGGTTGGTGAGAGCTGAGGTTCAAGGCTTTAACATGTCTGGTCCTGGCTTAAGGGCTTAGACAGAGGAGGGCAGGAGATGAAAAACAATTTGTAATTCAATGTTCAGGTGGGGCAGTTTAAATATGAAATATCTCATTTGTGGTGTCCTGCCCGTGGAAGGTGTCCCTGCCCACGGCAGAGGCTTGGAATTAGATGTTCTTTTAGGTGTCTCCCAGCCCATTCAAGGTTTCTGTGCCTAGCCTGCCATGACATGAATTTGTGTGTTTGGAAAGAAATGGAAGTTTCCTCTGTATCTCAGGAGTGGCTTCAATGTTTGGAGTATTTGCTTTTCCTGATTCATTCAGCCGAAGTGCATGTGTGTTTGGATTTAAGGCAGGTGTCCGTGTCAGATGGCTGCAGGAGCTGTTGTGCGTGGTCCATGGAAATCAAACAGACCTGGAGCTCCATGGCAGGAATCCTGACACCCCTTTCCTTGCTGAACATGGGGCTGTGCTACTCAGTGCCAGCAGCTGTGGTTCAGGGACTGCCCTGGGGTTTTAGGAGAGGTGCAGCTTTTTCAGGATCTGCTGAGGTCAAGGAAGAGGCTGTGTTGTGTCTGGGAGGGAGGAGTGACCCCTCTGCTCGGTCCCTAGTCACTGAGCAGTGTGGATGGGTTTCCCGTGGCCAGGGCACAGCTGATCCCACATTCCCAGCGCTGCAGACGCCGTGGATCCTGCTGGCAGTGCCAGCCCTGGCAGCCGGGCACGGGCTGTGGTGCTCGGTGAGATGAGCAGGGTGAAAAAAGGGACATTTTTGTTATGAATGGTGTGCTGGAGATACTTCCCATGTTCTTCCTGCCTTTTTTATGGTTCACCTACTAAGCCACTTCCATCCCAGAGCATCTGCTGGGCCATCTGTCGGTGCTGTGCTGCCTTCCCGAGCCACTCCATCCCTGCTCAGCACCACACACGCCTCAGCCTCTCCCACAAGGGAGTCATGGAGCGCTTTGGCTTGGAAGGCACCTTAAAGTTCATCTCATTCCAGCCCCCCTGCCTTGGGCAGGGACAGCTTCCACTAGCCCAGGCTGCTCCAAGCCATGTCCAGCCTGGCCTGGGACGCTTCCAGGGATCCAGGGGCAGCTGCTCCTGAAGGAGAAGGTGACCTTAAAATGTTCCCTCCTCGTGGCAACACCTGTGTGTCCTGCTGGAGCAGCCAGCACATTGTGTGCAGGGGGCACAACCAAACCAAACCTCAGCATGGTTCTGTTTGTTTTCCCTGCTTGCTGCTCATGGGGTTTCTCCCCTGGCCCTCAGACTCATCCCTCTGCTGCCAAGTGCTCGTGGGCAGCAGCAAGGAGCAACTTTACAGATCCTTCTCTGGTCCACCCCAGCTGGAGAAGATCCTGTCTCTCCCCAGGCTCTGTTCCTCCCCTGGGGAAGGGAGCAGATGAGCATTCCATGGGGATTTCCATCCTCTCAGTGACTCTGGGCCTCCTCAGGGCACCTGGCAAAGCTGCTTAAACTAAACCCCCAAAATGTATTTAATGTTCTTAAAGGTCTCACAGCAAATTAAAATGGTTTTCCATTGTAAAAGCAATGAATGTTGGAGTCAGGGAGCAGCTGGAGATGAGCACCTTGGGAAGCTCGGGGCAGGTGGGTCTGGCTGTGTCTCCCACACCCGGAGCTGGGCTGGGATCTGCCAGGCAGGAGGGGTGAGGGGCTGCCCATCCTCTGGGACCGGGTCAGCCATGTGTGGGCTGTCCCTGCCACCCTCTGCCACCCCACAGCCCCCTCGGTCAGGGGCCTTGGGGGATGGTGATGGGAAGGATCCATCCTCTCCAGAGCTCTGTGTGTTTCATACCTCGTTACTCAGGCTGAAGATCTCACCCCTCAATGTGCAAGCAGATGCTTTTTCTTCATCCCAAGGGCCTTTGCCATGAGTGCAGCTGGAAAGGAGGGTCCCTGGAGTGCCCTGGTGTGACCCCCCCATTGTCACAGAGCCAGGTGCCCACAGCATATCCAGCACCAGGCACAGCCCTGGCACACAGGGAGGGAAGGTGACAATGTTCCTACCAGGCAACTTTAAGCTACTTCAAAGTTATTGTTTTTATCATGCTGCCAGGGGCTGTGTTTTGGGATTTGAAGCATTGATTTATATTAAAAAAAAAAAAGTCTCCTGTTCTTAAGTGCTGCCATTTGGGCATCCAGCTGGCAGAACAAGAGATCTGGGTGTGTGCTCTTCCCAAATCCCATTGCTGTTCCTTGGCCCTGTAAACAAAAAGGGAGACATATATATATATATATAATTTTCTGAGTTGACTTGGGTTTTTATTGAAAGGAGTATTGGTGGGAGAAACAAAAACAACCACAGGCTGAGATGTGTAAGAGGCATGTGACGAAATGTTTTTCAAAACTCTGAAATGGTGGCGGGGCAAAAATAGAAAACTAAACCCAGGGAGAAGCTGCTGAGGAGGGAGGGAGGAAGGGAAGGATCACTTACAGGCTTAGACTGATGGTGGTAGGAAATGAAAAACAATTTTTAATTAAATATTCAGATGGGGAAGCTTGAAATAGCTCATTAGTTGTATCCTGGAGCCCTGGTCAGGTGGAAGGTGTCCCTGCCCACAGCAAGGGCTTGGAAGGAGATGGTCTTTAAAGTCCTTTACAACCCCAACCAGTCTTTGTTTCTATATTTACACTTCAGTGAAAAGAATTTCTATTTTTTCATGAAGAATTGGAAGTTTGCTTTACATCCCAGTGCTGGCTTTAATGCTGCCTGGGGTTTTGTTTCCTGTCCCTCATTCCCTGGGATAAAGTGGATGTGTGTTTGGGTTTAAGGCAGGTCTGTGTGTCAATCCCAGCCCTGCAGGTTATAAATGGAGCCTTCGCCCTCGGAGCTGCCTGTCAGTGCCTGCAGGAGGATTCACAGCAACGCCCAGATTGGCACCAAACCCTCCTCGCTGCTGAGCTCCAGCTCCTGCTTCCAGAAGTAGGACGAGAATCCTGCCCATGGAAAAGGCAGCGTGGCTGGGCCTGGAGGCAGCGCCTGGAGCCCTTCCCAGAGGGAGCAGGGGCATGAGCTGGGCATGAGCTGGGCACTGCAGGGGAATGAGCTGGGCACTGCAGAGAGATGAGCTGGGCACTGCAGAGGGATGCACTGGGCACTGCAGAGGGATGAGCTGGGCACTGCAGAGATGCACTGGGCACTGCAGAGATGAGCTGGGCACTGCAGAGGGATGCACTAGGCACTGCAGAGATGCACTGGGCACTGCAGAGATGAGCTGGGCACTGCAGAGATGAGCTGGGCACTGCAGAGAGATGCACTGGGCACTGCAGAGGGATGAGCTGAGCACTGCAGAGGGATGAGCTGGGCACTGCAGAGAGATGCACTGGGCACTGCAGAGGGATGAGCTG